>QYAJ01000242.1:0-75892 GCA_003988865.1 Phialocephala sp. D728 | reverse complement strand
ATTAGATATATGCGTCGTACGCATCTTTAGAATAGAGGTAGACACAATAACTGCAATACACTTGGACTACCTAGAATCATAGAGTAGCCTGCGTGTGCAATCCCGTCTCAATAGCTTACATTTACATTTCACGTGAACTATACGAATAGTCGACTTACCCAGTGTAACCAACAAGTACAAAGCAATTTAAACGAAATAATCGACCTCGACGCAAACGCTACTTACTTTAAACAATACTATTATAAATACTTTAATCGAACTTCAACGGGAAATATTAACTTTAAATATAACTATACCTTTATTAAAAAATGCCCTTTAATAAACGATTTAATTAATTGCGATTATACCTACAAATAAAATAATTAATAATACTATAAAAAATAAAGTTCTAATCGAGAATCTCGCTCCTTTATATTTCGAAACGATAAACGCTAATACGACCAAATTAAATCCCAAGTTTAAAAAGAAGAATATAATTATAACTTTAGCAAATATATCGATAATATTAAAAAAATCCAAAAATCGATAAAAAAAGTAATTGAAAAAAGAGCTAAAAAAGCTAGTAAATTGGACGCCAATTTCGCTATAGCTACCAAAATGTAAAGGAGTACTCCGTTTATATACTAAGGATAGGAAATCGCTAAAAGACCGGGGCCTAGCTTATATTTTGGAGAAGGCTATATCGATGCTAAAATTCCCTTTAGTAATTCAATTAAGGACTACTATAAAAATCTGCTTATTAATCTCTTAAAAAACGTCGTAGCAATAAAAAAAATAAAAAAAACGTCTCGAATAAAGGATAGCTTTAAGCGTAGAGCGAGGGCCGAAGTGTGATGGGTTGAATCCGTATATGGCTATGCTATTACGCAGATAGCCGGCACGTGATTGCGTGAGGTTTACGTGGCTTCGAGGCGCGCGGGCCATCGTACGCACTACTCGAGCCCCTATATAAAAACTCGTACGAAGATAGCAAAACCTTTTTCTTTAGTTAATTCTTTTTATAATATAATTAAGTTCTTGCTTTAACTTATTATATTTAATTCGTAATATTAAAATTAACTTTTCCTTTACTTTTTTACTAAGTTTTAAAAAGAATAGTTTTAATTATATTCGCATCGAATAATTATTTTTATATATAAAAACGTATTAATAAACGCTTTAAACTTCTCGTTCGAAGTTTAGCTATTATATATATATAATAAACGCTTTAAACTTTTCGCTCGAAATTTAGTTATTATATTACGACGAGAACGATAAACGCTTTAAACCTCTCTTTCGAAATTCAGCTATTGCACGAATACGAAACCGATAAACGCCTTAAGCCCCTTCTTCGAAGCTCAGCTATTGTACGAAAACGAAGATAAATCGGAAGAAGCCTTAAAGTCTAAGGACTGGCTGCCGCACCTACGATAAATCGGAAGAGACCTTAGCATTAGTCGCCGCACCCACGATAAGTCGAAAGAGGCCTAAACATTGGCCGCCGCACCCACGAAGAAAACCCACAGACGCTTTAAGCCTCTCGTACGAAGTTTAGCTATAGTATATACGAACGATTACTCGAACGAACGACGCACGTACGAATCGATAATATATAATAGACGTAGACCTTCTTTAAAATAATTAGCAAAGTAATTAAAATAACTAAAATAGTTAAACCCCCATGTAATTAATAAATCTATTTAATTATTAAACGAAGTAATTAGCCCTAATCACCGATCGGCTAAATTAAATATCGAACGATTAAACTCGTGGGCAATTAACCCCAAATATAATAGCCTTAAGCATCGACGTTTCCATTATACTAGCCCCTCGTACGGAAAAGCTTACGCGAAGACTAAAGCTCGCTTTGCCGAATGTAACGAAATACAATAAAGTAAATAAAGCCTTATACCTTTAATTTGCCGGCTTACTACGAGCAAAAATTAAAATCGATAAATTAATAATCGAAGGCGTACGAAAGCAAATATAATACGGGTTTAAACGATTAAAAGGCGAAGGGGCGAGTAGAGTTTTCCCTTAAATAAAATATACGTAGTGTACGAACGATTTCACGGTCGAAGCTCTTTTCCGCCAAATAGATATTGCTTTCCGAGACTTTTGTATAAGGGAAAAAGCTTTGGAAAAGGTTAATAAAATTAAGTAAAAGTCTACTTCCTTTTTTAACTTCTTTAATTAATTCGATCGATTGCTTTTAAAAGCCAAGGGCTAAAGCTAATCGAATAACGTTAAAAAAGGCTATTTAAAAGTAGCTATTTTAACGGCCTTATTTACAGCGATAATAAAGATCCAAAAAGAACTTATATATAAAAAATATTACATTTAGCTACGTATAATATTCGATTAATTAAATAAAGTTAAAAAAAAGAAAAATGGCTTCGGGCGAAAGTGAAATAATCGTATAAATATTTTAATTTAAGCTAAAAGTCCGGCTTTCGATATAATAAATTAGAAATCGACGATAGGCGTATTTATCGTTTATATAAGGCTAAAAAAACTTTAATAGATTTTCAACGACGAAATCGATTAAAAAAAACGAAAAAGCTTTTATTTAAAATACGGCGATTCAAATTATAAAGTTTAAAGTTATAATGCGAAGTTTACGATTAAAATAAAATTTTATATAAAATTAATTTAAATAATACTAATTACGAAAAGGACGAAGAAAAAAAGGTTATTAATTTAATTAAAAAATAAAACGAACGATAACGATAAAGAAATAGTTACAAATTTAAACGAAAGCTTGGGAAAAGAGTAGCTTTTGGCAAAAAACGTTATTAAAAACGTACGAAGAAAATAATTATAGCTGAAAAATAGTTTAAGTTTTAAAAGTTTATAAATAGCTTTCTTTTTCTTATTTCTATTTTAATTAATAGAAATTACTTTGTAAATATATTAATAAATATAGAATATTTATTATATAAATTTATTAACTTTCGTTTTACTATTAAATATTAACTCGAACGTATTTAAATAAAGAATCGACGACGTTTTATCGAATTCGAATTTAAATCCAAAAATTATATTATAAAAATTATAGTTATATCGATAAATATCGATGAATATCTCGAAAATAAAGCTTATTTCTATATTGTTTTTAAACTAATCTTATATAATTTAATTCTCGATATATTATAAATAACTAAATAAAACGTATAGTTTAATGCTTTTTAATTAGAAATTAAAATCTTATTTATCGAAATTATTGCACGAAATTACGTTACTAAAGTCTCGTACGATTTAAATTACATTACTATTTCAGCCGTGGCATTTAATAAACTATTTTCGAGAAAATAATATAGTAAAATGAAAATATTTGCAATTAATTTTGCGAATATTACGAAAACGCTATAAACGAAAGCTAAAATTAATTTTCGTACGAAGCTGCCGAAGTAATATTTTAATTTTCTAAACGTTTTTAGCTATAAATAAACCGATAAACTTCTTCCACTACGCGGCAAAGAAATAAATTATAAAATCGAATTCGAAAAGCAAAATGGAAAAAACTTTAAAATATTTTAAAATCTTTTATATAATATATTATAAGACGAGCTTTTAGTTTTAAAGAAGACTTTGATTAAGTATTTGGATAAAGGGTTTATACGAGTAAATAACTTTTTTACGGCCGCTTTAATATTATTCGTACGAAAACTAAGGAAAGGATTTCGATTTTATATCGATTATTATAAACTAAATAAAATTATTTGCAAAAACCGGTATTTATTGCTACTAATTTATAAAACGCTTTAAAATATCGAACGAGTTAAATAGTTTTCGAAACTAAATATAATTACTATATTTTATAAAATCCGAATCGCCGAAGGAAATGAGTAGATAATAGTTTTTCGTATAAAATATAAATTTTTCGAATAAATAATAATTCTTTTTAATTTAGCTAATATATTAAATACTTTTCAACGATATATTAATTAAGCATTACGCGATTACTTAAACGACTTTTACTTTATATACGTAAACGATATTTTAGTTTATATCGATAGCTTTTTAAATAAATATCGGAAGTATATACGAAAAATTATAGCAAAAATGCAAAAAATCGATTTATAACTTAATATTAATAAATGTAAATTTAAGGTTAAAACGATTAAATACCTCGGATTTATTATCGAAACTAGTAAAAGCATTAATATAAATTCGTTAAAAGTATTTGCAATCTTGGAATAGGAACTTTCTATTATAGTAATAAATGTACGAAACTTTTTAAAATTTGTGAATTTTTATCGAATATTTATTAAAAGCTATTCGAACTTAGCAATGCCTTTAATTTAACTAATGCATAAGGATAAAGCGTTCGCCTAGATAAAGGAATGCAATAATGCTTTTATATAATTGAAAAAAATATTTACAAAAACTTCGATTCTCGTACGATTCGATTCGAACTACGAAACGATTATAGAAACGAACTTTTTTAAATAATATATTAATAGAATTTTTATATAATTATAAAAGAATTAAATATTTTACTTTTATGCTTTCTTTTCTAAAAAGAATTCCCCGGCCGAGTGCAATTACGAGATTTATAATAAAAAAATATTTATAATTATACGATATTTAAAAAAATAAAATATAAATTTACGAAACGTTAAAGAATTCGAGATTTATACGAATTATAAAAATCTCGAATATTTTATAACGGTTTAAAAGTTTATAAAACGGTAAATGCAATAGTTTTTTATACTTTCTCGATATAATTTCACGATTTAATATATTTTTAATAAAATAAACGAACGCATTAACGTTTTTTTAAAACGAGAATAAAATATATTTAAAAAAATAATAAATAAAAAAATCGAGTATTATACGATTTAATTATTTAAGCTATATACTTTGCGTAATTTACGTTTAGACTCGATTTAAACTTCGTTTATATAAGCTACTCTCGAGGAAACTATAATTAAAGCTTTAACGAAATTAAAGCAATTATAAAATATTATATAGCAAAAGAATAAATTATATAAATAAATAGTTTAATACGTTCGCGAGAAAAAAAGAATATTCTCTACTAATTTATAGCTTAAAGTCTCGATATTAGAATATTCTCTTTTATCGACCGGCTATTTAATGTTTTGGGAAAGATTATAAATCCTTAAAATAAAACTTTTATATACGAAAATTATTTAAAATATTTACAATTTAAAAATTTATAAATATTTAGAAAAAGATAATACGAAAGTAGCTATCGCTAAATAATTCTTTTAATTAAATATATATCTCGATATAAAAAAGTTTATACGAAATTGCAATATTTACGAAGCTATTAACGTATAAAAAAACTATTAATAAAAATTTTTAAAGTTGCTTTTAATATTAAATAAAATATAATTTAAAATCTCGATAAACTTTATAGTAAATTTATTTTTAAGCTAAGGCCGTACGAACATTATAGTAATTACGAATAAACTAGAAAAAAAAGTTCGATTTAAAAAGCTAAAAAATATTATAATTAAAACTATAGCTAAGTAATTCGTATGAAACTATTATTTATAATACTATTTGCTTAAAGCAATAGTTTCCGATTAAAAAGCCTAATTCGTAAATATATTCTAAATATAAATATATTAATTTTTAAGAATTATACGAAAGTTATCGATGGCTTATTATTTAAAAACGAATAAAGCTATAAAAAAAATAAACTCTACGATAAAAATATATTTTCGTACGTTTTGCAACTACGTTTAAAATAATTAGTACGACGCTTTTCCTTCGGCCTAGCTAGCTATAATGGGACGAGATGCAGCTTCGATAAAAATAAATCTATTTTTCCTCGAGCACGATTATAATATTAAATCTTTAAACTTTTAATTAAAACCTTCGACTTTTTTTACGTATACATCGCCGATCGAATAAATAAATAAGCTCGTACGAAAGCTATAATAAAAACGTAAATAGGCATAAATAGTAATAGCTAAAACTTAGTAAATTTAAAAAGACTCGACGAACTAAAAACGTTCCCAAGTCTCTAGCTTTTAAATAAGTAACAAAATCTAATTAAGCTTTAAAAATATTCGTACGAATTAATTAAGCAAAACGCTTAATATACGAAACGCTAAATATATAGTTACGGAAGTTATTAATTCCTATAATTACTAATTAAATACTTCGCTAAGTATTTCGAACGTATTCTATAATTAACTTCTTTACTTTGCAAATAATAACTCGCTTTTAAGTTAAAAAGAAATAGATATTTAATTAGTACTTCGTATTATATAAAGCGATATTAAATATAAAGTAGAGAAAATCCTTAATGAAAAGCTTATATAAAGCAAGAAAAAACTGTTTATAAAATAGGCAAACTATATACGCTTTACGTGGAAACCAGAAAACGCTTTGCAAAAAACGGCTGCACTAATCGCTTGGAAAGCTATAAAACGACTAACGATCGATGAAGGCCCTCGTACGAGACGGAGGAGGCACCGTATAAGGTAAGAAGGGGGGTAATGTAACGAGTTGAACCCGTATATAGCTATACTACTACGCAAATAGCCGGCACGTGACTACGTAAAGTTTACGTAGCTTCGAGGCGCGCGGGCCACCGCATGCACTACTCGAGCCCCTATGTAAGGACTCGTACGAAGATAGCAAAACCTTCTTCCTTAGTTAATTCTTCTTGTAATACAACCAAATTCTTGCTTTGACTCATTGCATCCAACCCGTGACACGAAGAATAGCTTTTTTAGATTAAATCGCAAAAAGAAATAACTATCGAGTAATTTAATAGCGAAGAAATAATGGTAGACTATTCCTTTAAAAACGAAACTATAAAAGCGAACCTCAAGCGAGAGATTAATAATAATTTTATAAAAGAAATACTTAAGCTAAAAAAGCTTTCGAAATTCAAAGCAGAACTTTCACAAACGAGGAGGGGCATGCTACTAATCGCATAAGCCTTGAAGACTTCTAACTCTAAAGCCGTTATAATTAATTAATGGCATAAAAATAATAATTATTATTTATCATTAATTAAAGCTAAATTTACGGTAGCCAAAAAAATAATAATAGGAGCTAATATATAGAAAATGCTACAGCAAAAGCTAGAACGTATAACTGCGAGATCAATTTTATTTACTAATATTTTAAATACGAAATTAATAACGATTAAAAGCAATTTTGTTAATATCGATTTCCAATCCTTAATTCGAAAGAGATATATTATAATAGCTTCGAAAATACACTTCCATTTCGTAGAACCTCGAAGGAAAGCTACTGCCGAAGAAACGTTTAATATAAACGTTAAATATTATATTTTGCTTATTTATATAGCTTGAGAACTCGAAAGTATAATTGCGAACGTTTAGGATTTCTAATTATTTACTGCGATTAGCGATCAATTCGAATTTCGTAGAGCTATGCACTTGACTTTTGAGCTCGAAAACAAAGTTAAATGCACGGTCCTCTTTTTCCTCGTCAATAATACAAAAAAGATCCTCTTAGGAATGCTATTTATTAAAGCTATAAAAATGTAAATCGAATATAGAAACGATGGATTATAAAATGGAATTTTTTATAACCTCGTAAATTTTATAAATAAATATATTATTATAATCGTTTCTTTTTTAAAAAATAATTTATATTATAAGAATATACGTTAAATTAAAATAAATTTATATATTAAAAAAGTGGAAAATAAAAAGTTTAAATCGAAAAATTAACGATTAATACTATAAAGAAAAGGAGCGATGCTAAAAAACGAGATAAATTCCTTTTTTTTTTCGAAAACTTTTTTATAAATCTTAATTTTAATTTAATCGATATTGCAAATATAGAAAAAGCCGAGAACGATATTTAAAGAAAAACGTTTTTATTTATTTTTTGTAAATTATTTCCTATATTTAATAAAAAAAAAACGAAGAAAATCCTAGTGTAAAACGTATTAAATACGAAAGCGAAGAAATACTTTTTATTATTATTATATTTATTTTTTAATATAAACATAAAAAGAAAAAATTAAAATATTAGAAAAATTAATAAAAAAAAGACTTTACTTTACTTTATAGATAAAAAACGAAGCTAGAAAGTAATACTTCGTGGAAATAAATAAAAAATTCGAATAGAAAAATTAGTAAAATTATTAAATTAACTCGAGGTAAAGCTATACGAGATTAACGTCGATATTATATATAAAAAAAAAGCTTAAAAAGTTTAGCTTATAGATTTAATAAATGGAATCGAAGAAGAATTTGGCGAACGGCCAAATTAATATAAACGATTTAAAGCACGAGAATATTTATAAATATTTATAAATAAATATTTAGCGTATTTGCTACTTCGAATAACGGTAATATTACGAGAATCTCGATTTATATTTGAACGATTAGTTGCATTAAAAGTCGAAATATAGTTATAGAAAAAGAAAAAAGTAATATTCGATAAAATGTTTTTTAATTATAAGAAAGCTATTATATTCGATTAAAAAAAAATGGAAAAAATTAATAAAAACGTTAGCTTTTTAATTTTTATTAAAACGATTTAATATATAATATAATAAGAAAAGAATTTCCTTTACTTAAAAGCTTTATTCCCGATAATAATGAAAATACTTCGAGAACGATTAAATCGAAAATTTTTTAAAAAAAGTAATAGCTTTTATCGAAACTTTTAATTTTTAATAATTAAAAAAATTTTTAATATATATAAATTAATTAACGTTATAATAAAAATAAACTTTATTACATTAAAAAATGCAAATATACTTTTTTTTATCGATAAATTCTTTAAAAAGTTCGCGGAATACTTTTATACTTTTTTTATTAATTTCTTTTTTAAATATAATTAATTTATTTTAAATATTCGAAATAAAAATATAACGGCTTTTATAACTTCTATTAAATTGCTTCGAATAACTACACTTTTTATAAATGCGATAAATTTAATAGCCTAATTCGTGCGAGTAGTAATAACGATTCTAAAGAATTGCTTTCCTAAGGTAGCGATGCCCTTCGTCGACGATATTGAAGTTAAAGGGCCGTATACGGATTATAATAACGAGCTTGCTTTACTTAAAGTTTGATAATACGTTTTCGAATATATTCAAAATTTAAATAAGATTATGAATTGGATAAAAAGGGCCGAAGCTTGTATTAGCATAAGGTTTTAGTTTTACTAAAATAAAATAATTATTATTAAATACGTTTGCAGCTTTAAAAAACGATCTCCGAAGTCCGCTAAAATCGCAAAGATTTTGCTTTAAAAAAAGTATAAAAACGTAATTAAAATTAAAGCTTTTATCGGAATCTATATATATTATAAAATTTGAATTAAAAGCTATATAATTCTCGCAAAACTTTTATATCGATTAATAAAGAAAAACGTATTATTCGTTTAAAAATAAAAATAAATTAATATAATGAAAATTCTATAAAAGAAATTAACGTTTTCTCCACTACTATATAAATTATATTATAATTTCGCCGAAGGCTAAAGTATAATTATTTTTGGAGTAGACGTAAGCTTTTTTAAATAAAGAGGAATTCTTAGATAAATTAACGATAAAGGACGCAAGAAAGTTGCTTAATACGAGTTTGAACTTTGGAATTAAGCTAAGCGTAACTATAACGCTATTAAAAAAAAATGCTATAGAATTCTCAAATACTTTTAAAAGCTACGATTCTAGCTATATAAAGTTCACTTTATCTTTGAGATAAATGCTAAAACATTTGTTACGCAATTTAATTAAGTTGCTACTAACTTTTTTAAAGCCTTAGTTACTCGCTAGCTTACGTAAATCAAATTATTCGACTTCGAAGTCCGCTATATAAAGGAATTAAAATATACTACTGCGAATGAACTATTACAAAAACCGTAATAAAACAATAATAAAATTAATGATTTTGATATTAATGAATTTATTACATTGGAATTAAATTATATCGAAATAGCACCAATTATTAAAAACGAAAATGCTAATTTTAGTATTATTGAAGTAGGGCATGTAATTACTTTTTTAAGTAGGAAAAAGTTAATACTTTACGAATTAAGCTAATTTTCGGGAATCCCGAAAATTAGCCTAAATTCTTAGGCATTAATTTTGTTTAAAACCTTAAATAAGCGAGGCACCCCTTTTAAATAAGAAAGCTTACTTACTTTTTTCGAATTTGAATTATTAGAGAATATATACTTTAAGCATTTCTAGAATATTGCATAATATTTAACAACTTTAAAGAAATTTAAATAGTTATCGAAAACCGAATTTCGGAAAATCGTGCGAAAAGTAGCTATATATAGCGTCCGAGACCGCCTACTTTAGCGAAATACTACCAAATCCTATTTTTCTTAATTAGTTTTGGACGACGATGGATAGAGAGCTACGGTATTGCATAAGTTATACGATAAGTCAGATTATTTTGGACGAGAAAGCATCTATTGCCTGGTAGCCAATCGGTACTATTAGGCTGGTTGCTATAAAGATATTCGCAAGTTTGTAGCTAATTGCAAAGACTGCTAGTATAAGAGCAAATATAGATAAAAGGAAGCTTTATACCTTTAAAAAGCTATTCTATTATTCTATTATATTAGTATCGATATAGTATTTCTTCCCGCGTGTAATAGCTACGATTATTTAGTAATTGCACGAGATAATTTCTTTAGATAAATAGAGGCAAAGCTAATGAAAAATTTAATATTAATAAAAGTTTTTAAATTTATTTTCGACGATATTATTTATAGATATAGCGTATTTGGGAAAGTTAAAATCGATAGAGAAATTAAATTTAAAGAAATAGTAATTACAAAACTTCGCAAATTTAATATTTATAAATATATTATTTCGATCTATAATTTAAAAGTAAATAAAATAATTAAACGAAAATATTAATTTATTATTATTACGTTAATTACTATAATAATAAAAAAGAAAATAAAATAACTATAATATTTACTAACGATGCTTTTCGTAAATAAAACGATTATTTATCGATTTATTAACTTTATACTTTTCTATATAATTTATAAAAAAGAAGTAATATTGCTAATAAAGACTCGATTTTCAATTTAAAGAACTCTTAAATAAAATAAAATATATACGCGAGCTAATCTTTTTAAATTATATTATCGATAATTTGAAATAAAAAATAAAAATATAAAAGAATTTAAACTTCGAAAAAAACGAAATTAAAAAAAAATATAAAAATATTTCGATATCCATTATATAATCCGTAAGAAACTTATTAAAGTAAAGGATTTCGTTTTAATTTATAACGTTAAATTTATAAATTAAAATAAATCGAAAAACATTAAATTATTATATAAATAGTTGGAACTATATCGAGTTTCTAAAGCTAACTAGTTAAAAAGCAGCTATACTTTTAAAGAAGTGAATAAAACCTCGATTAAAAAGATATATGCCGGCAATCGTTTAAAGAAATTTATAAAAAAAGATTAATATTAGTATTATATTAGCTTAAAAAAAGAAATCGTAAAAGATACGAAATATAATTATTTTAATAATAAAAATTCGGAATTCGAAAAAGCTGCTGCCAAAAAATAGAAAAAATAAGAAATTACTTAAAAAATTAAAAAAGAGATCGAAGTTATCGTACGAATACTTAAATTATTTAAATTCGAAAAAGGCAAATATATTAAATTTACGAATAATTAAATTAGCGAATTAGAAAAGTAATTTATTTACTTTTCTATCGGATATAAAAAAGCTCTTTCCCAATAAACAATATTTCTTCTATATAATAATTTATATTCCTTCTTATATTCTCCTCTTTATTTCTTCCTTATTCGCTAAAGATAGCTCTAATTTATAAGGGAACGAAATTGATTTGCTTTTTTATTATTTTTTGCACTTTTTTTTTTATTTATATTTCATTACTTTTATATACTTTAATTTTGCTTTTTTATATATTTTTCGAATTATTATTTCTAGCTAACGAATTAATTTATTATACTACGAAATTACTATAATTCTTGCATTTATAATTATTTATCGTTATATTTCTAAAACTTTCTTTTAAATATTTTCAAGCTTTTATTTCTTGCAAGAAAAATAAATAGAAATAAAGCTATATATTTAATAAAAATCGTATTTTTAAAACTTAATATATTCTTGGCATTTGCTAATGTTAAGCGTTCTCTATTATAGAAAATTTTATACATTGAAATTTAAATTTATTTATAATACACTTTTATTAAAAACATAAATAAAAGCAAAAATATGAAAAATTGCAGCTATTTTATATAACTTTTACGATAATTATAAAAACTTAAACTTCTTTAACTTCTTGCAATTTATTCTTTACCTTTTCGAAATTCAAACGCATCCAAAATCGCGATCGAAAATTAATTTGCACGATTTAAAAACTCGAAATTGCATAATAACCTTAATTAAATATATATAACTCCAATATTCTTTACATATTAATTCATAGCTTTTATAATATCTTTTAAAATTTTTATTATCGATATCGCGGTTTACGCAAATACTACAACTTTATTCCTTACATTTTTTATAAAACTTTAATACGTTAATGTAAAAACTCTCGATTTTAAAAAAGCGTAAATTAATATTAAAAACTTTAGCATTATTAATAAAGCTAAAGCGATCTTTATTCTTTACGAAAAATTATTGCAAAAAAAAATAAAAATAAAAATAAAAATATTTTATAATAGAAAAAGATTAAAATTAAAAAAATAATAAAATTTAAAGCTAAACTTTTGCAAAATTACTATAAATGTTGGTTACACTAGGTAAGTCGACTATTCGTATAGTTCACGTGAAATGTAAATATAAGCTGTTGAGACGGGACTGCACACGCAGGCTACTCTATAATTCTAAGTAGTCCAAGTATATTGCAGTTATTGTGTCTACTCCTATTCTAAAGATGCGTACGACGCATATATCTAATGAATAACTAGAGCTCTAAGCTCACTTGAAACAACTATTATAGCACCAGCTATAGCTGTAACCTTAGTGCCGTATCCTGCTCCCGAATGCCGAATTGGCCGGATCGTACGGAATCTAGTTATCCCGACACTAGCAACTTTTTCTTTTATGGAATTAGCTTCGTACGAACCGGCGTACTTCACCCGAACTCTTGTGAATTGCAACAAATTACTTATAAAGTAATAAATTAAAACCACCCCAAGTGATTGCGTAGCCTCGTCCGACTAAAATCATCATCCCCGCATTGTCTTTATGTAATTGCGTAGCCTCGTACGAAATGAATCACAAAACCCCTATTCACTTGCTCCTATAAATTAAAATCCCTAATCTATTGCATTATTGCAATTGCAATTACTTAATATAGCTAATAAATCACGAACTACATAATTTATTCATAGCTTTGTACGACACGACTAATGCCGTACGAGCTATAAATAACCTCTCCTCTCCCCATCGTCTCTCTTCTTTCTTCCATTAACAATAATAAACTACAACTAGCTTTTCACATCTAGCATTACCATTACAACATTAACAATAACATTAATAACCTTATCACCTTCCGTACGATATTATTATACAGCCTCATCATTAAACAAATATATCACTTCCATTATACACCTCCAACCTTATTCTTATAATATAAGAATTATCCATCTCCATTTCTCATTGTCCATAATCTCACATTTAGTTCGTACGTTAAAGCATTACAACAATTCAATCTAAATCATAACGTAATTCAATATAGTAGTCAAGAACTTGCTCAAGCTTGCCATAATGCCGTACAACAAGCCCTTATTGCTTTGCCTGGCCAAGCTATTATAATCGTCCAAAGTAGCATTTCCCTTGCTCAAGTCCAAATGTCTCGGCCTTCGTATATTAACGCCCTCCTCATTCAATCTCGAGGCATTCAAAATGCCGTGCCGTATACGGAATGTGCTCGTCGTGGTATAACACTATTCCCAATTTGTATAAGCGCCGCCGGTTTCTTTAAAGATACTTATAGCAATTGCAAATGGCGAAATTATGCTGCTCGTTGTCGTATGCCTTCCCCAACTCCTTCGCCATTACTCTCGCTTCCTTCGTCCGACTACAATAGCTCTTCATTCGATAAAGAGTTCTAGGATGCCGTTAAGCATTACTCTAGTGTTGCTAATAGTGGATCTGCGGTTGCTACTTATTAAATATAAATAATAAATAGTACGTACGATAAATTTTCTAGTTTATACTTAGATTTGCTACATTACTTTTAGCATTTCGTTATTGCATTTACTTAGCGCCGTATAATAGTTTTCTTAAATAAATGCATTATTTTTCCACAAAATAAAATAATAAATAAATATAATATACTCCTCCAAATCCAAATAATAATAATTCAATAATTAAAATTAAATTAATCGAAAAGTTTCAATTTCGTACAATATTCCAAAAATTAAAACTAAAAGAAATTGCAACTTCGTATAATATTCCCAAAATTAAAAATATATAAATTAAATCGAAAACTTAAAAAATTAAAAATTTAAACTTCGTAATAATATACCTTTCATATCTTTAACTTTATTTTTCTTCTCGTTTCACCTATTCTTCCAGCCGTACGATAATCTTATTCTTATCGAGAAAGCTTATTAATATTTTATTAAATAATGCTTTTATTATTACGTCCGCTAGATTATCTTATTCGTTAATCCATCGAACTTTAACTAATTCCCTTCGTTCGTACGATTAGCGTAATGCTATAATATTAATTATTAGCCGCTTTTCTTTAGTCGTGCCGAGCTTAATTAAACACTTATATAAAGAGAAAGAGTTTATATAAACTATAATAAAAAAAAGTGGAATATTAAGCTATTATATAATTATTTTAATCGTAGCATTCATTGCTAATGCTATATCGACTCCTCCCACCATATCGTAAATCTCGAAAGCTAATACGCTTCGAGTAACTCTTTTGCTTTTTATACTACTTTAATAAATAAAATTCCCTCGAATTATAAAAGTATTATTATCGTACGATTCGATTTCTAAAATAATTTCGTAACCGATTTGAAAACTTAAGTCCTTATTATTAGCAAATAAGCTATTTACGAAAATGAATAGCTTTATACAATGCAAATCGATTAAAATATATTTAATGCCGCGATTTAAATTCTGCAATTGCCATTTTAAACGTTTATTTAGTTTCCGGATCTCTTTGTTCGAGGGTTCTTAGTATTATGCCGCCATTAACAAATCAAACGAAGCCTCTAATTAATAGACCGTTGCTAAATAAGCCCCACGAGCTCTTTATTCTCGATAATTCGTCGTATAATCGTGGGATTTAATATCGATAAATTAAAGCTTTATGCCTTATCTCTTTTGCACTAAAACGATATCCTAGCCTTTTATTCGAAAAATGCCGCTATTAAAGATTAGTAAAGTCTCGTACGATAATATTTCTATTAACTTTATTATTAAATTTGCTTTCTTAAGCTTCTCTTGCTTAATCTTAGTAAAGTTATTATCTTTTAAAATTAAAGTATCGTTCGTTTGCATTTCCACTAATTCGAATACATCTCTCGATATTATAATTAAAAAACAAGGATTATACGATAAAGTTTCTATATTTAATTTCTCGTGGTAATATTTATTATATATCGCCCACTAATAAATTCCAGCTTTTAGGATCTTATATAATAGCTTTCGTATAATTATTATTATGCTTTTTAAAAATTGGCCCTCCATTTCCTTTAAAATACGTATTAGAATTTGTCGATTTAAAAAAGTAGTCGATTACATATACGTTTAAGTAATGTCTTAAACAAAGAGTTTAATTTCTTTTTATATAAAGAATGGTGCTAATGCTAAAATAAATCGTTAATTTACTTATTGGATTATCGGTAATTAAATTAAAATAACGCCTTTTCCAATATTATTATATATTTAAATTATTAACCTCGATTTCTCGTACGAAGCTTTCATTAACTTTCCTTTCACTTCGTTTACTAACCTCGAGCTAAAAACACGTCCGTAATAAATGTTTAAATTGTATCGTACGAATTCGAATACTCTTTTAGCAATAAAGTCGTTAATTTCCTATTATTAGGATTTTTAAAATAAACTTTTAAAAGTTATAATTATCTTTTTCTTTTTTAATTCTTTTGCTAACTTTATATTACCTTCTTCCTTTTTCGTAAGAAATATTATTAAAAAATGCAATTTTTATCGTATAATAATTATAAAGTAATCTTATATATTTATAATATAATTTTCCATTTATCGAATAAAGCGAAAAGAAATAATAATTATAAATTTTATTGTACAAATTTATCGTTCGATATCGATTTCCGGCTCTTTTGCCTCGTTTCTATAGCTTATTTCTTCTTCTTAATTCTCGTCGTTTCCTTATTTCATTTTTAGCAATTCTTTTAAATAAAAAAGTTTAATAACGGTAAATCGAAATCTAATGGATTTATATAGTATATCGATAATGCAATCTTTTTTATTAATATATAAAAGCTTATACGATCCCATCCATTCTTTTCTCTTTCTTTAAACTTATATATTCGAATATAATAGCAAATTTAATATTACTTTCGTACTAAATCCATTTCGTATTACTAACGCGTCCTTAACTTAGCGTTTCGCTCGCCACTATCGTAGCTCGTTTATCGCAATTCGTACGGCCTCTACTCTCTTAGCCATAGAAGCTAATAGTGCACTTACGCGTATTATTCTAGAATATGCTCCAAAAACTAAAAAAGTAGGGATTAGTCCGTCCAATCCTGCAATATCGTTAACTACTTTAACTACTATTTAAAAAAGAGAATCTCGAGTAAAGTTCTTATTTATTAGCTCCCGTTGCAAAATATCGTATATACGGCGTAGCGAAATATAATAACGTTCCACTTTTCCGATATTATTATACGCTTCGACGGGAACTTCTTTCATATTAATTGCTATCGTACAAGCTTTTCGTTGGAATTCGATTAATGCAAAGTTTTTACCGGTATCGTGAATAAAATAGTCCGATAATTTTAAATACGTATTAATCTAATACGTACGAAGTGTATCCTACACCATTTTTGCCGATTTATTTCTTAAAAATCGTGCTACTATAAAAGAAATTACTTCGTCCACTATATGCAATACTAGCTTACCGTTTAAATAGAAAATATTTACTAATACAAAGTAATTAAAATTATAATTATCCTTTAATATAAATTTAAATCTTCCTAATACCTTTTTATAAAATTAGTATTATTTGCAAAACTTAATTAAACGTTTTATAAATCGTATATCAACGTCTTAAATTCTTGCTCGAATAAAAAGATCCACGAGCCTTCGTACGAACGGATATCCAAATCGCCGATGCAATTAGCGTAGCTCTAAATCTATTAAGTAGTAATATACTATTGCTTTTTTCGTACAATCGAGTAACATTTATAAATATCCCTATTTTCATACGATCGAAATAACTTTCTTACTTTAAATAAAGACGTTTTCGAGATTATCGAGTTTAATGCTTATACGATCTATATTTTAAATATAATATAAAAACGAAGTATTCTCTAAAATTATGTAAAATGTAATTAGTTCAAGTAAAGTCTTTACTATTACCTTCCCTTTTACTATCGTAAAGCCTTTTTCGAATCGAATTCGATAATCTCTATCTATCATACGATCTAAATGAATAAAGGGATCGATTCTTTGTAATACTTAAAATTATAGATTTCCAGCAGTGGAAATCCCTGCGGCACTAGTATCTAGCATAATGCCTTAAAACACGTCCGATAAATAGCGTCCCTCGAATATAAACGCCGTCGTTTCGTACGATTGTCGGAACACATCGTCTTTCGTAATAATATACGCTACCGTTTAATTTTAAAGTAGTAAAACAATCTTTAAACCTGTTAAAGTAAGTGGCAGATCTGGCTATAGGATCTAGTCAAGTGATTCAGGGGAGAGCCGTCGTATCGCGTCGGGCTTCCGGAATAGGTTTGGCTCTCGGAGGAACGTAGTTCCGGAGCGAGAGATAAAACCCTTTAAATAGCTATACTTAGGATCCTTAACTTTAGTTAATATATTATTTATATAGTATACTTCTATAGTCTAACTTAATAGGTTATAATACTCGATTGCTATTTAATAATTAACAATTAATTGCCCTTAAAACCTTTTCGTGTCGGCGATCGAGAGCTAGTAGGCAATTTAATAAGACTTCTAATTAGAGGGGAGCAGCAGCCAGCAAGTATAGAAGTATTATTGTAAGTGATTCAATTGGAAAGCGCTACGAACTATAAAAGTCCTAGACCTTTTGCACGAAGAAATAGGCAAGGCTATACGATTGAAAGTATCGGGATTGGAGTATTACTCCAATAGTAAAGAAGATAGATTGTGGAATAATTTAAATTTCATTACTATATAATAAATCGATTAATCGAATTAATTTGCAGATTTAACTATACTTAGGCTACGATTCGACAGCTTAAAAATACTCGAATAGGTTCACAGATTTATTAAATCTAAATTACGTTTCGATAATTTAAATTTTATATACTTTACTCCCTTTCCCGTATTATAATTCATTATCGATATGGAATTTAATAGCGAATTATGGAGCGAGACGAAGCTTCCAATTCTAACGAGACTCAATTATATAGGCTAGTTCGAAGAAGCCGAATTATACTTCGAAAGTAAAGGCTAGAAATACGCTATCTATAAGATACTCGAATAATACGCGGCCATATACCCCCAGCTCCCAGACTCGCCTACGCCAGCAAGCAGTTCTACTTTAGGACTCTCTCCAAATACTGCTAAAACCGCAGCCGAAAACATAGAGGCATTGCGTAGAAGCCTCGGAGGATTAAAACTTTTAAAAGGAAAGAACCTTGGCTTAGGCTCCCTTAACGAAACGAAATCCGAGAAGTATAAGAAGATATTTACTATATATAAATTGAAAATATTAAAAGTATTTAGCGATATCGATAAGGAATTCGTACGACTATATTACTTCGCTAAAAACTAGTGGGACTATTTTCAAGCAAAATATAATACGACCACTTTATAAAAGAATCGTAAAGATATTAAATGGATTACTTTTTTCCAATATAATAGAGATATCGATGGAAATACGATCCCAATAATAATCGACTTTACTTAGACCACATTAATAGAAGCAAGGAGAAAAATTATATTTGCTAATTTAGCGAAATCCTATAGCGAGGAGGAGATGCTCGAATACCTCGTCGAAGGATTGCTAAAGGAGTTCGAGACCACCTGCGATACGCTAAATGCTTAACTTTATTTAAAACTATACAAGAAGATACACGTTTTAAGATTAGCTAAGTCCAAGATTAACGGTAAAGTAAGTGCATTTATAACTCGAAGACTTATTTCAAATAAGGCTGCATATATAGCGAAAGGCAAAACCCCGTGGTCGGGCTATTACTTTTATAAAGGCGACTACAATCTCGCGAGCTGTGAATTAAGAGATTTATTGCTTAGTTTTATTAAAGAGTTTCGAATATTAAAAGTTGGACGATATTTATTTAAATTAAAGAGGGATGAATGGAAAGGACGAACCTCGCCTAAAAATAAAGCGTATAAAGGTCGAAGGCAATACATTAAAAAGCGTGCCCACCACTACAAAAATCACGGGCATGCCGCTAAAGACATCGACGACATTTTATATTTAAATTATAATGCATTATTTAAATTAGGAACCGATGAAGATAAGGACGTTAATGAGAATTATCACGTCTCCAAAAGTAAGTCTAGTAAAATCCCCAATTTATATTAGTGTGGAGATATCGGCTGCATAGCATATATAATTGACCAACTTAATTTATTTAGAGGCTTATTAATTAAAATTAAAAGGCGTATTATTAGGGTTGGAGGAGGGATGTTATATGCTAATGAAATAGGGATTATTAAAATGAAGGTCGCAGGCGTTTCTTTGCTTTTACTAAACACTTTGTACGTTCCTGGTTTAGAAATGAATCTCTTTTCAAATCGAAAAATTTGCTTCGATTGGAAATGCGCCGGAGTTTTTAATAAAGACTCTATATAGTTTATAAATAAGGACAAGAATGTAGTTCTCTAAGCCGATGTAAAAGAAAAACTATATTTTATATTAAGAATTATGCCGCGATTTCAAGGCATTAAGGAGATTACTCTTCT
The DNA here is from genome assembly GCA_003988865.1 of Phialocephala sp. D728. Taxonomy (NCBI): domain Eukaryota; kingdom Fungi; phylum Ascomycota; class Leotiomycetes; order Helotiales; family Mollisiaceae; genus Phialocephala; species Phialocephala sp. D728. Next base: position 55,833 of record QYAJ01000242.1, on the reverse strand, counting down.
AAATGCCGCTTAAAATCTAGATAAAAGCAAATGTAATAATTCGTTTATTTTATTAAATTTCTTAGACCCGGTCCGGGAAATGAAACTCGATAGACCGAAGAGGCCTTTTATTAATCTAAGTTTAGAATTTAGTTTTTAACTTAAATTAATAAAGCTAGCCTTTAGATTAATTACCCCTAGGGAGGACTCCGATGAGAAGAAAGATAATGGCGACGAGCTTTACTGCTATATAGCTCTCACAGCCGACGAGATTGCGTAGCAGGAAGAAGTAGATGCCTTCGAAGAAGTAAAAAATAATTATTTTATAAAAAGGTTATTAAGAAAGGAGAGGGTTAATTATTATAATCTTATATATAGACGATTCGGTCATATGGAACCCGATCAACTTCGAAATCTATATAAAGTGACGAAGCTCAAAAAGCCAATTATTGTCCCATTAAAAAGGGAAATTTGCAGAGTCTGCAAATTAACTAAGCTAAGGAATAGGACAAATAAGAGGCTGAGCCCTTGAAAAAAATTAATTTTTGCCTTAGTTTTAATCGATATTGCAAAACTATTCTTGCTATTATTAAAAGGAAATACATAGTTTTATTAAGTTATTGACAATTTAACCCGCTGCACATAGATTTTGCTAGCTAAAACGAAATCGAATTTAATGCTAGGATTAAAAAAGTGGAAAAATCGAGAAAAGCTTGCAATTAGTTTAAAGGTTATAGTAGTAAGATTAAATAACGTAGCAAAAATCAAAGAGAAGCTTAACGAATAATTAAAATAAAGTATGAGAGAGGAACCGACGATAGCGTACGAAGGATCGCACTAAAACGGTATTGCCGAAAAGAATATTTAAAAAGTAGAAATTAGCGTGAGATTATCTTTAAAGGATGCAAGACTCCCTTTGGAGTTCTAGAATTGGGCTACAGAGTATAGCACGCAATTGTGGAATATTATGCTATATAGGCCACTCGTCGACGAAATAAAACTTACTTCGAAAAGTGCATATATAAGGACAATCCTTAGTATAGACTATATTAAAGTCTTCGAGTGCGTATACTATTTATATATTAGTTTAAAGTCTTGGCCCGTAAATACTATTAGCAAGAAATTCTTAGATAAAGGAAAAGAAAGCGTCTTTATTAGATATAGCGAGGAAACGACGTAGTAGCATTAGATATATACCTTTGATTTAAGTAGGGCAAAAATGGCAAAAATAATGGACTTCGATGAAAAGCGCTAAAAAGGAGAACTCGATCTTCGAATACGAGAGAAAAGTGGAGTCCTATTATAAGGCATATTTTTCGAGAGCTTTACATTAAGTGCACTAGCGATAAAAAGGCTAGCCGGCCGGCCATTAAAGGAAGATGCTATTCCACTCGTTATTACACTTCTAAAGAAGCTTAACAACTTCTCTATCGAAATACTATCTACTACTATATTTATCTCGAAATATTAAAGACTATAAAATAAGTAACTATAAGCTAGGGAGATCCCTTCTCTCTCTATAACCGATAATGCTAAAGGGAAAGATAAGGAAACCGACGTAGCCCTCGTAGATAAAGAAACCGATAAATTCGTGATTAAAGCCGAAAACACGAAGTTTATAGAGAAGAACTCGATACAACCCGAGGCACGAAGCTAAAAGGAGTCCACTTTCGAGAACACTTTTATAATAAACGCTTTAAAACTAATAGGAGTTAATAAAAGTAGCACCTATGGGGGAGCTACGACTGGATTTGAAAAGCGAAAGGACTATAATGCCGATAAAAATAATCGAGCGAATAAAAGGGTTAAAGCCTTTATTGCAGCTTTTATTTAATATCGAATTATCGAATTAAAAATAAAAGTCGAAAAGTTAATATTTATCGCTGTAAAAGGAATTATCGATATCACTATTCCGAAATTTTATAAAGAAGTAATCTTTAACCTAGAGTATAGCGACGAATAGAAAGAAGCTATAATAGAAGAGATTAGATTTTTAAAGGCAAATAAAATATGGATAAAGAAAAAAGTATTTAAAGGCACGAACTTAGTGTTTATAAAGTAGATTTTTATTATTAAGATAAACTTTGACGGATCCTTAGAATAATATAAGGCCCGCTTTGTAGCTAAAAGATTTTCTTAAGTGTTTGGTGAAGATTACATTAAGACTTTCGTATTTATTATATGCATGGATATATTATATATATTCTTTGCTATGGTTGCTGCAGAGGACTTGGAATGTAGATAATACAATATTAAAAATGCGTTTATTGAAGCGTCTTTGAAAAAACGCATTTACTTGTCTACTCCCGAAGGAGTCCCAATTAAGAAGGGATATACGCTAAAAGTGCTAAAAAGTCTATATAGCTTAAAATAATTAGCACGAGATTGGAATACTTTTTGCAAGGATTATTTAATTAAGCTAAGCTTCGTATAAAGCTTAGCGGATCTTTGTTTATTTATTTACGCTAAGAAAGGTATTAAACTTCTCGTTTACGTGGACGATATGGCTGCTGCCGCTAAGGACAATCGTAATCTAGATTAGTTCTATAACTCGATGCGCAAACGCTTTTATATTAAGCTTTTAAAAAAGATTAATAAGATCTTAGGTATAAAAGTCTCGCGTAATCGCGCTATTAAAAAGTTGTTTTTAAATTAAAAATAATATTTGGAAAAGATATTATAACGGCTTAGGCTACTAATGGAATTAAGTTTTATAGGGAAACCGAAACTTATATCGATAATTGGAAAGTACGATAAACTTGAGGTTGCTAGGCCCGAAGAGGATAGAACCGATCGTACTAAATACTAGTAGAAAGTCGGAAGTGTGATATATATTGCAGTTTTTATTAAATTAGATATAGCCTTTTATATTGGAAGACTAAGTTAGTAATTATAAAACTTCACGAAACGATACGATAGTGGGATAAAAGATCTTAAAAGATATTTACGAATAATAATTAAATAGAAGATTAAATATAGGCCGTCGATTACTATAAGTAAAAGGATTTATTTTATAAACCTAATTTAAAAAATGAAATTTAAGGCGAAAGTAAGCAAATCGAACGCAAAGTCGCTACTAATACTTTATTCTAACGCTAATTAAATAAATATAAAAGATCGCAAAAGTATTTTAAAATACGTGGCGATACTATATAAAGGACCGATTTTATGGGGAAGCCGAAGGCAGAGATTAGTAGTAACCTCGAGTATAGAGTTTGAGTATATCGGCATGGCAATATGCTACAAGCAAGGATAATGGCTCGCACAAGTTTTTAAAAACATAGGATTCCCCTAATATATTAAAGGGGACCCAAAGCTCGTCGATATAAAAGCTAATAATTAAAGTGCAATAGCATTAGTCAAAAACCTTCAACTTTATAAAAGATTAAAGTATATCGATATAAGCTATTATTATATTCGGGACTTGGAAACTAAATAACGTATATCGATTATATATATTTCGACTAATGAGATAGTAGTTAATAAATTCACGAAACTATTAAAGAAAACTTTGTTCGGGAGATTCAAAGGCATAATAGGCCTTGTTAACGAAGGGATTGCAGAAGCCGCTTAAATTTTTATATAGAAACGATAATTTTTAAGAATTGCTTTAAAAGAAGCACTCGCTTGAATAGGTTATAGTTTGAGTAGGAGTTAAGTGTAGAGGAAAAATGGAATGGAGTTTAGTTATATTGTGGATGCTTGATAATTTAGGCCAAATTTTAGGTTTCCCAGAAATTAGTTTGATAGTTAAGGCACTATAAGTAAAGGATTTCAGCCTTAGGATTGGCGACGCCATTAGGCGTACTTACATTTATTTGGCTTTTATTTGTTAAACAAATATTAGAGATAAAAAGCACTTTAAATCCGATTTTAGATTTGAGTAGGAGTGTTAGAGTAAGTGGCAGATTTGGCCATAGGATTTAGTTAGGTGATTTAAGGGAGAGCCGTCGTATCGCGTCGGGCTTCCGGAATAGGTTTAGCTCTCGGAGGAACGTAGTTCCGAAGCGAGAGATAAAACCCCTTAAATGGCTGTACTTAGGATCCTTAACTCTAGTCAATATATTATTTATATAGTGTGCTTCCATAGTTTAACTTAATAAAACTATCCATTTATCCTAATTCGATAAAAAAATGCGAAGATTCCGAGATATCCTCTTCGTACGATTCTTTGGAAATCTCTAAAAATATCGTTTAATACTTTAGGTATTTCGATTCCGTAGGTTCGTCTTATTCGTCCGAAGTGCTCTCGTATTCTATAACAAAGGTTTGCCATTCCTTCTCTAATAATATCTCCCATTCTTAAAGTATTATTTCCTTAAATTTATCATACGCTTTTTTGCGTTTATCGTTCGTATATTTAGTAAACTAGCAGCTATCCTTGCCGCAAACGAAGCATTTCTAGTCCTAAATTACATTAAATAGTCGAGTAAACGGTTTTCGAAATGGCTTAAAAAAACCGCTTATTTTAGCTCCTTTCCCCTTAAATTAAATGTTCGTACGAGATAGATATCGAATCTTCCCACCTCCGTACGTCCGATCGGTCCAAAATTATTGCATAAATGTTGCATGCTCCTTAGTTCGTACGGCTTATCCAATTACTGCTCTCAAATCCGCATATAATCCCTCGAATATAGGTGATAATTTATAAAGTGCCAAATTGCATTTCTCAATCCCTCTACACGCATTAAGGACTTAATCTCTCAAACTATTCTCGCTTTAGTATTGTGTCGAAAGTCCGCGCTATGCCGTACGAAGCTTATCGAGCATCAATTATAGACATTAAAGCTTCGTTTTATTTATATTCTCGGCGATCGTATTTAAAAAAATAGTCTCACGCTATTTGAATAAGTACTTTTAGCGATTCTCCTTAATCTCGAAATAGGCTCTTATAATACTTGTCATCGTATTAAAGTTGTACGATCTACCGGCAATTTTATTATAATAGAACTCGCTTACTTTATCTTTTAGCATCGTAAAAAATCCTAAATAAAATTAGTCCTTTTTTAGTCCGATTTTACTATAATAATCGAAAAATACTTATAGTTTAATATCCAAGATATCGTACTCTTTATCTCCGTACTTTTTATCGTCTTTATAAACTTTTATAAATTCGATAAATAGTTTCGGGGTTTAGGTTTTATATTAATCGTACGATCTAGGCTAGTTATTGAAAACTAAATATAGATTTAAATTAAATCGAGAATATACTTATAGAGATAAACGTGAAGTCTCTTCTCGAAGTGGAGGAGTTTATCGTACGTTTTTTATTATATTCGAAGTCGATATCGGGATTAAGCGAGCAATGCCTTGGAAAAAAGAAGATTTTGAAATCGCTTAAGCAATAGCTCCATCCTCGGTCGTACGAAGTACTGGTAATACTCGAACCGATAGTTCTCTGCTATAGAACTTTTTATACTCCTTAACCTCTGCTTTCGTCCATTCGTAGCAAGTTACTTTTGCCACAATCTCCTATACCACTTTGGCGTACGAGTTCGAATCGGCTTGCGATTTAACCTATACTCCATTTTTAACTAAGTACGTACGAAAATCCTTCACAACATCTTTCGTTACTTTTGCAAACCACTCTACTTTCCACTCCTTAAAATCCTCTCGAAACTTATTCCACAAGCTCTCTCCCTTATATCCTCTCTACTTCCAAACCTCGATTCGAAGAATAATGTAAATATTAATATCTTTAATTATCTAATCGTTTAACTTCGTACGATTAAAATTATATCCCCATTTTGCCGGATTTATAGAATATCCTAAGTCCGTAGAAATTAAAATTATTATTTCGTACGAAAAGGTTAATATCCGTAAATAGTCCTTGCTATTCTATAGTTTTCTTCAACCGATAATCTTAACCAATGATTTCAACCACTAATCAATGTTGGTTACACTAAGTAAGTCGACTATTCGTATAGTTCACGTGAAATGTAAATGTAAGCTATTAAGACGAGACTGCACACGCAAGCTACTCTATAATTCTAAGTAGTCCAAGTGTATTGCAGTTATTATATCTACCCCTATTCTAAAAATGCGTACGACGCATATATCTAATAAATGACTAGAGCTCTAAGCTCACTTGAAACAACCACTATAGCACCAGCTGCAGCTATAACCTTAGTGCCGTATCCTGCTCCCGAATGCCGGATTGGCCGAATCGTACGAAACCCAGTTATCCCGACAATAAAAGAAATAAAGATTTTAATAATAAAATTAAAAGAATTAAAAAAACGCGTGCTAAAGTGGAAAATTCTTGTAGTATACTTTATAAAGTTTTAAATAGCAAATTCGAAATTTATAAAAGCAAGATTTTTACGTAAATTTAATTCTTTTAATTATTTTTAAAAAAATTTCGAAATATTTTTACGACTAAATATAATTATAGCGAATTAGCTGCAATATTTCGAAATAAAACGATTTCCCCTCGAGAAATTATAAGAATTATTAATATAATAACTTTTCGACGAAATATTGTAAAATCGAATATCTTTAATAAACTCGTGAAATCCGTCGACATTTCGAAATTAATGAATTATATTCGAAAGTTTAAATAAGGAAATGCGACTTTGGAAATCGATTAGCTAAAGAAAAAAGCTTTATAAAAATTGGGATACTTATTTTATTAATATAATATACTAATTCGACGTTTTTACGCTAAAAAATTCTTTTTCGTTTTCCTCGATAAATTTAAAATATAGAAGTTTATAACTATTTTTTATATCGATATTATCGATATCGATTTTACTAAATTCTTTAAAAAAAATTCTATATTTACTTTTATTTTTAAAAATATTAAAATAATTTCTATTAATACTATTTTATAATTTCGAATACTTTTTCTTAATGTTTCTTTAATTTTAAATACGATTTTTATAATTTCGCCGACGATTTTTAATTATACGATATTAATAATACTATCGTCGTTTATTAGAAAATCGACGTGCAAAAAAATAGTATATAAATTATTACTTGCAAATATAGCGACTAATTTTATTAAAAAAATCTTATATAAAAAGCAGAATTTTAAAAAGGAGAATATGCTAATATAAAATATTATAGAATATAATTGCAAAATAATAAAAAAGTGGAAGTTTAGAATTTTATTTTTTAATAAAGCTAATTTTCGAAAATAAAGCGATGCTTTGGGACTTATTTAGTAACGTAGCCACTATGGCATTACTTTTTCTATTTCGTGTGATAAGCATTTGAGAAAAATCTATAAAACTTTTTATATTAAGCTGGATTTTAATTAAAATAGATAAATAAAGCGTATCGTTACAATTTACTTTTTAACTATGCAAAAAACTAGTTTTCAATTAGTTTAAATTTATTCCTTAACTCGTTTTTATTTTAAAGAAGTTCTTGAAATTAAAGAATATCGCTAAAAACATTTAACGAAGAATCGATTTCGCTTTTTTAAATAATTAACTAAACTTTTTTATATTTCGACGATTACTACTTTTATCGATTTAGAAATTGCAATCGTTTATATAATAATCGGTTTCTTCGATTAAATTAAAATTAAAAAGCTATTAGATCCCTTTTTTAAGGAAATTGAAATGCTGAAGTTTTATAATCGCTATAATTTTTCGGGCAGTCTTCCCTTTCTTAGAAATGTTTACTATTCCTTTATTATTCAACTACTTTAGGCTAATTCTACTTTATAGTTTTTGCACTATCGATTCTTAAAGGATTACTCTACTTATTTTATAGCCTATCCCCGACCTTTAAAAACCTATTCTCGAGATAAAAACGAGTATCGTTTTTTTAAAAAAGATATTAGAGTAATCGGCTTAGCCGATTACTTATATATTAAACTCTTTTTTAAATAGTCTAATTCCGAGGTAGACTACACTAAAATCTCTAATACTAATAAGCTCGAATCGATTTTGCGAAGCACTTACAATAATGCTAAATATTTTTCCTTTAGCCCTAATTGTTAGAGTAAGTAGCAGATCTGGCCATAGGATCTAGTCAAGTAATTCAAGGGAGAGCCGTCGTACCGCGTCGGGCTTCCGGAATAGGTTTGGCTCTCGAAGGAACGTAGTTCCGAAGCGAGAGATAAAACCCCCTAAATAACTATACTTAGGATCCTTAACTCTAGTCAATATATTATTCATATAATGTGCTTCTATAGTCTAACTTAACAAGTTATAATGCCCGGTTGCTATTTAATAATTAATAATTAATTGCCTTTAGAACCCTCTCGTGTCAGCGATCGAGAGCTAGTAGGCAATTCAATAAGACTTCTAATTAGAGGGGAGCAGCAGCCAGCAAGTACAGAAGTATTACTATGGGTGATCCAATTAGAAAGCGCTATGAATTGTAAAAGTCCTAGACCTTTCGCATAAAGAAATAGGCAAGGCTATACGATTAAAAGTATCGGAATTGGAGTACTACTCCAATAAGTGAAGAAGATAAATTATGGAATAATTCAAATTTCACTACTATATAATAAACCGGTTAATCGAATTAATTTGCAGATTTAACTATACTTAGGCTACGATTCGACAGCCTAAAAATACTCGAATAGGTTCACAAATTCATTAAACCTAAACTACATTCCAATAATTTAAATTCCATATACCTTACTCCCTTTCTCGCACTATAATCTATTATCGATATAGAATTTAATAGCGAATTATAAAGCAAGACGAAGCTCCCAATCCTAACGAGACTTAATTATATAAGCTAGTTCGAAAAAGCCGAATTATACTTCGAAAGCAAAGGCTAGAAGTACGCTATCTATAAAACACTCGAATAGTACGCGGCCATATACCCCCAGCTCCCAAACTTACCTACGCTAGCAAGTAGTTCTACTTTAAAACTCTCTTCAAATACTGCTGAAACCGTAGCCGAAAATATAAAAGCATTATATAGAAGCCTTAAAAGATTGAAACTTTTAAAAGGAAAGAACCCTAGCTTAAACTTTTTTAATAAAACGAAATCCGAGAAGTATAAAAAGATATTTGCCGTATATAAATTGAAAATATTAAGAATATTTAATAATATTAATAAGAAATTCGTATAATTATATTACTTCGCTAAAAATTAGTGGAATTATTTTTAAGCAAAATATAATATAATTACTTTATAAAAAAATCGCAAAGATATTAAGCGAATTACTTCTTTTTAATATAATAAAAATATCGATAGAAATACGATCCTAATAATAATCGACTTTATTTAAACTATATTAATAGAAGCAAAGAGGAAAGTTATATTTGCTAACCTAGCGAGATCCTATAGCAAAAAGGAAATGCTCGAATACTTTATCGAAGGATTGCTAAAGGAATTCGAGATTATTTGCAATATGCTAAATACTTAACTTTATTTGAAATTATACGAGAAAATATATATTTTAAAACTAGTTAAATCCAAAATTAACGGCAAAGCAAATGCATTTATAATATAAAAACCTATTTCAAATAAGGCTACATATATAGCAAAAGGCAAAACTCTATAATCGAGCTATTACTTTTGCAAAAGCGACCACAATCTCGCGAGCTGTGAATTAAGAGATTTATTACTTAGTTTTATTAAAAAGTTTCGAATATTAAAAGTTGGACGATATTTATCTAAATTAAAAAAAAATAAATAGAAAAGACGAACTTTGCCTAAAAATAAAGTATATAAAAGTCGAAGGCAATACACTAAAAAGCGTGCCCACCATTATAAAGATCACGAGCATACTACCAAAAACACCGACGATACTTTATACTTAAATTATAATGCATTATTTAAATCGAAAACCAATAAAAATAAGGACGTTAACGAAAACTATTATATTTCCAAAAGTAAATCTAATAAAATCCTTAATTTATATTAATACGAAAATATTAACTATATAGTATATATAACTAATTAATTTAATTTATTTAAAAGCCTATTAATTAAGATTAAAAAGCGTACTATTAGAATTGGAGAAGGGATATTATATACTAATGAAATAGGAATTGCTAAGATAAAGGTCGCGGGCGTTTCTTTACTTTTGCTAAATATTTTGTACGTTTTTAATTTAAAAATAAATTTTCTTTTAAATCGAAAGATTTGCTTCGATTAAAAATACGCTAAAGTTTTTAATAAAAACTTTATATAATTTATAAATAAAAATAAGAATATAATTCTCTAAATCGATATAAAAAAAGAATTATATTTTATATTAAAAATTATATCGTAATCTTAAAGTATTAAAGAAATTACTCTTTTAAATACCGCTTAAAATCTAAATAAAAGTAAATGTAATAGTTCGTTTATTTTATTAGATTTTTTAAATCCGATTTAGGAAATTAAACTCGATAAATCGAAGAAGCTTTTTATTAACTTAAGTTTAAAATCCAATTCTTAACCTAAATTAATAAAGCCAGTCCTTAAACTAATTACTTCTAAAAAGGACTTCGATAAAAAGAAAGATAATGGCGATAAGCTTTGCTACTATATAGCTTTTACAATTAACGAGATTACGTAGCAAAAAAAAGTGGATATTTTCGAAGAAGTAGAAAATAATTATTTTATAAAAAAATTATTAAAAAAAGAAAAAGTTAATTATTATAATCTTATATATAAATAATTCGATTATATAAAATTCGATTAACTCCGAAATTTATATAAAGTAATAAAGCTTAAAAAATTAATTATTATTCTATTAAAAAAGGAAATTTGCAAAATTTGCAAATTAATTAAACTAAAAAATAGAATAAATAAAAGATTGAGTTCTTGGAAGGAATTAATTCTTGCCCTAGTCTTAATCGATGTTGCAGAACTATTTTTGTTATTATTAAAAGGAAATATATAGTTTTGTTAAATTGTTAATAATTTAACCCATTGCATATAGATTTTGCTAGTTAAAACGAAATCGGATTTAATGTTGGGATTGGAGAAATGGAAGAATCGAGAAGAGCTTGCAATTAGTTTGAAGGTTATAGTAGTAAAATTAAATAATGTAGTAGAAATTAAAAAAAAGTTTAACGAATAATCAAAATAAAGTATGAGAGAAAAACCGACGATAGTATATGAAGAATTGCATTAAAACGATATTACCGAAAGGAATATTTAAAAAATGGAAATTAGTGTGAGATTATCTTTAAAGAATATAAGATTTCCTTTAGAGTTTTGGAATTAAATTACAAAATATAGCATGTAATTATAGAATATTATATTATATAGGCCATTCGTCGATAAAGTGAAACTTACCCCGAAAGGTATATACACAAGAATAATTTCTAATGTAGACTACGTTAAAGTCTTCGGGTACGTATACTATTTATATATTAGTCTAAAGTCCTAGCCTATAGGTACCACTAGCAAAAAGTTCCTAAATAAAAGAAGAGAAAGCGTTTTTATTGGATATAGCGAGAAAACGACGTAATAATATTGGATATATACCCTTAATTTAAATAGGGCAGAAATAGCAAAGATAGTAAACTTTAATAAAAAGCGCTAAAAAAGAGAACTCGATTTTCGAATACAAAAGAAAGATGGAGTCCTATTATAAAGTATATCCTTTGAGAGCTTTACATTAAATACACTAGCGACAAAAAAGCTAGTCGGCCAACTATTAAAAAAAAATACTATTCCACTTATTACTATACTTCCAAAAAAGCTTAATAACTTCTCTATCGAAATACTACCCACTACTATACTTATCTTAAAATATCAAAAATTACGAGATAAATAATTATAAACTAAGAAGATCCCTCCTTTTTTTATAATTAATAATATTAAAGGGAAAAATAAAGAAATTAACGTAGCCTTTATAAATAAAGAAACCGACAAATCCGTAATAAAAAACGCGCTAAATAATAAATAATTAATATAATTAATAATACATAATCTAAATAAAGCCGAAAACACGAAGTTTACGAAAAAGAACTTAATATAACCCGAAGCACGAAGCTAAAAAAAGTCCATTTTCAAAAATACTTTTATAATAAACGTTTTAAAACTAGTAGAAGTTAATGAAAGTAGCACTTATAAAAAAGCTACGATTAAATTTGAAAAGCGAAAGAACTATAATGTCGATGAGAGTAATCGAGCGAATAAAAAAGTTAAGGCCTTTATTGCAACTTTTATCTAATATCGAATTATTAAATTAAAAATAAAAATCGAAAAATTAGTATTTATCGCTATAAAAAGAACTATCGATATTACTATCTCGAAATCCTATAAAAAAGTAATCTTTAACCTAAAATATAACGATAAATAAAAGGAAGCTATAATAAAAAAAATTAAATTCTTAAAAGTAAATAAAATATAAACGAAAAAGAAAACACCCAAAGGCACGAACCTAATATTTACAAAATAAATCTTCACTATTAAAACAAACCTTAACGAATCTCTAAAATAATACAAGGCTCGCTTTGTAATTAGAGGATTTTCTCAAATATTTAATAAAAATTATATTAAAATCTTCGCACCTACTATGCGTATGGATACACTACGTGTATTCCTTGCTATAGTTGCTGCAAAGGACTTGGAATATAAATAATACGATATTAAAAACGTATTTATTAAAGCGTTCTTGAAAAAACGCATTTACTTGTCTACCCCCAAAGGAATCCTAGTTAAGAAAAAATATGCGCTAAGAGTACTAAAAAGTTTATATAATTTAAAATAATTAGCACGAAATTGGAATGCTCTTTGCAAGGACTATTTAATTAAGCTAGGCTTCACACAAAGCTTAGCGAATCCTTATTTATTTATCCACGTTAAAAAGGGTATTAAACTCCTCGTTTACATGGACGATATAACTGCTACCGCTAAAAACAATTGCGATTTGGATTAATTCTACAACTTAATGCGTAAACGCTTTCATACTAAACCTTTAAAGGAAATTAATAAAATCTTGGGTATAAAAGTCTCGCGTAATCGCGCTATTAGGGAATTATTCTTAAATTAAAAATAATATTTGGAGAAGGTATTATAATGGCTTAGACTACTAATGGAATCAAATTTTATAGGAAAACCGAAACTTATACTAATAATTGAAAAATACGACAAATTTAAAATTGCTAAACTCGAAAAGAATAAAACCGATTGTATTAAATACTAATAGAAAATCGGAAATATGATATACGTTATAATTTTTATTAAACCAAATATAGCCTTTTATATTGGAAGATTAAATTAATAACTACAAAACCTTACGAAACGACACGATAATGGAATAAAAAACCTCGGAAAATATTTGCGAATAATAATTAAGCAAAAAATTAAATATAGGCCGTCGATTACTATAAATAAAAGAATCTATTTCATAAACCTAATCTAAAAAATAAAGTTTAAGGCGAAAATAAGTAAATCGAATGCAAAGTCGCTGCTAACACTCTATTCTAACGCTAATTAAATAAATATAAAAGACCGCAAAAGTATCTTAAAATATATAGCGATGTTATATAAAAGACCGATTTTATGGAAAAGCCGAAGGCAGAGATTAATAGCAATCTCGAGCATAGAGTCTAAATATATTGGCATGGCAACATATTACAAGCAAAGACAATAGCTCGCACAAGTTTTTAAAAACATGGGATTCCCCCAATATATTGGAGGGGACCCAAAGCTCGTTAATATAAAAGCTAATAATTAAGGTGCAATAGCACTAGTCAAAAACCCCCAACTCTATGAAAGATTAAAGTACATCGATATAAACTATCATTATATTCGGGATTTAAAAACTAAATAATATATATCGATTATATATATTTCGATTAATGAGATGGTAGCTAATAAATTCACGAAATTATTAAAAAAGATTTTATTCGGGAAATTCAAAGGTATAATGGGCCTTATTAACGAAGGGATCGTAGAAGCCGCCTAAATTCTTACACAAAAACGATAACTTCTAAAAACTACTTTAAAAGAAGTACTCGCTTAAATAAATTATAGTTTGAGTAGGAATTAAATGCAAAGGAAAAATGAAATAAAATCTAATCGTATTATAAATGCTTAACAATTTAGGCCAAATTCTAGGTTTCCCAGAAATTAGCCTAATATTTAAAGCACCACAAGTGAAAGACTTCAACCTTAGGATTAGCGACGCCATTGGGCGTACTTACATTCATTTGGCTTCTATTTATTAAACAAACACCAAAGATGAAAAGCACCCTAGATCCGATTTTAGATTTAAATAGAAGTGTTAAAGTAAATGGCAAATCTGGCCATAGGATCTAATCAAGTAATTCAAGGGAAAGCCGTCGTACCGCGTCGGGCTTCCGAAATAAGTTTGGCTCTCGAAGAAACGTAGTTCCGAAGCGAGAGATAAAACTCCCTAAATAACTGTATTTAGGATCCTTAACTCTAATCAATATATTATTCATATAGTGTGCTTCCATAATCTGACTTAACACCAACGATGATTCTTTTTTCGACAATGCGATGATCCCTCCCATTAAAATTAAATCGATTAAAAAAGTAAAGGCTCTCGATTTGCATTTATATTAATAAAGTACTATAGTAACGTGTGCTTTCGCCAAGAAAAATAAGTATAAACGAATTTCTATATCTATTAGCTTGTTTACCGTCGATAATAAAAAATGTTTTGGAAATAAAGTTTACTATAAAGACATTAAATTTATTTATAAAAGATTTCGTGCCTTTGCCTTTAAACGATTTGCGAGTACTAGGGATAATAAATCTTTTCTTAAAAACGTTTAGCTTAAAAGAATTAAAGAAATCTTCGATATAATTCGTTATAACAAGCTTTATAATTATTCTATAGTTTAATACGATATCGGCAAATAAATCGATTTTAGTGCTACTTTTAACGAACTTTACAAAAGAATCGAATAGCGAAAGCAAGCTACTTTTTAAGTAAAATACGCCTTTAATATTTTAAAAGCTAATAAAAAAAGTTTGTTTTTTAGCAATAAATCGTTTTTTCGATATAAGGAAAATAAACTAAAGAAGCTTTTTAAGCTAAATATGGAATATATCGTTATTTTTAACGATAAAAAAGAATTAGCTATTATTTTTCTTTCGTTTTTAAGCTTTAAAAACAAGGAAAAAGTTACTAAAACTAATATAAAGATAACGAAAAATGATTTTGCTAAGCAAATTAATAAAAACGAGAACGATACTTTAGTTATAAAGAACTTTTTTAAAAAGCTATTCAATAATATTTACGATAATACCTAATTCTTGCAAAAATAGGAATTAAAAAAGAAAATTAGACTATGATTATAGAATTAGTTCTTGTTTGGTTTCTTGGTTCATTTCGCTTTATTCTTGGAGCTTTGGGGCGAGCTTTTTCTATAGGGGGACGAATATAGTGGAGTGTAAATTTATTTTATTTCTATATAATATTTTACAATTCTTATGGAAACTGTCCCCCTTTCAAAGATTTGGCTTGGGCCGAGACTTGGACTTAGTCAAGTAGGGGTAGTTTGTAAATAAAAGGAGTCTTCCCCTCTCTTTAAAGCAGAAGATAGGCAGCTTTGGCAATATAAATACAAACGATTAATTTCTAATTATTATGCCTCCTCGCTATTGAGAGAGCCCTTGACTAATTCTGACGACTATTGATTATTACTATATTACGATTTTACGGCCTTCTTCGTTTATATTCACATATTGAGAGTTACGGACCGGTATTCGTTTCCTGCCTTAGGAGACAGATGATCTACAGTTGGGCTCTTTACACTTTGGAGACCTCGCCCTTCGATAGTATTTGAGCTATAAAAAGCTTTTGACGTGTATTGTTTTAAATTATAGGTTTTTAAAAACGCTGATAATAAAGAAACGTTCGAATAGGATTATTTATTAAAAAACGAATGGGAGACTTTAAATTTTATTAAATAATAGCTCGAACTATTTTTCTATTTTATTAAAAATTTAAAAAGTAATGTAAATATAAATGATAGCGCATGCGAAGCCTTTTACGGCGCGTTATGGGAGCAACTTTTTATATTAAAGCATATTCTTTTTTATTTCGAAAATCTCGAAAAAAAAGTTAAAACAAGCAAATTCAACGGGCATAAAAGTATACAAAGTTCTATCACGTTAATATAGACGAAAGTGTAGAACTACTACAAAAAAACGGATGCATTAATTACTTAAATAATATCGATAATTTTATACTTGCGATGGAAATAGATATATTTCGAAAAAACTTAAATTAATTAATAATCTAAATTCGTATAAAATGGAAAGAAAGTTTTACGGAAATTATGGGAAATACGATATAAAAAAAACGTTATTTCGAATCGAATATTGTTATTAGAACTTACCGTAACGCGTTTTTACATTAAAAGCATTCTCGATAATATAGCATTTATTGCTACAACTCGATCTCGACCTAGCGTACGACGAGACTAATTATTTCTTTATTTAGAAAAGCTCTTTATAAATCGATTAGGCCCTATAAAGTACTAGAAGAAAAGGGAGATCGAATGGCCTAAGTTAGCACATATAGCGTACGATTTTATAGCAATACCAGCGATGAGCTTAAAGTGCGAGCGCATTTTTTCCTTTTGCGCAAAGCAAATAATACCAAAGAGTTCTAAATTAACAAGAACGTTGCTATAGCATCAAGAGTGTCTCAATAATTAGCAAAGAAAAGGTGCAATTCGAATAAAGTCATGCTATAATGCTGTAATCTTAAATCTTATCGTATAATATATCTTCATTTTTCACTTATAAGCTGTCAAAGCAAGTCAGCTACGTAGCTAGATTTGTACAAGTCAGTCAGCTCAGAAATATCCCCCGCTTTTAGCTGACTTGCTTGCTTACAGTCCACTCTGGCTGGAAGATGCTTTGAATGCACTCCCCGTCCTTGCTCGAATGATTTCGAAGAATCCTGATTTAGTGGACGATGGTAACAGTCAGACTCACGAGGTTGAAACAGATTGGGCATACTTCAACCGGTCGATCGAAAACTCGCAGGCTGATAAAATTATCTGTGTCTTGGACTCGTTGGACAAGTGCACCACAAACAGTGTTCAGGACTTCATGCAGAGGCTGAAGGAACGTATTGCAAGTCCTAGGAAGAATGGTACTCTTAAAATCTTGGTGACAGCCAGACTGGAGTGGGATATTCAAGTTGAATGGGACAAATTTGAAAAACCCAACCCGCCCAAGCCAAGCTGTCATATGAATTTCTCGTGGAAAGTTTACGACATCAGCATCGGATTACGAAACGACGTCGAAATTGTCGTCAAAGCTCAGCTCAACTGGCTCCATATCCAGGATCGCTACGTTAATGGGGTGCGGAAGGCCTTAGCATCGTTGAATGTGGGCAAAGTCCGTATCTTTGGATTAAGATGATTTTCGAAGTGCTCACGATGTTGTCCCCGGGCGGCTTCGAGGCGTATGAGTGGAGACGTTTGCTCGAAAGTTCTCCCCAGGAACCTTTAAACGTCTTTCGTAAACTTCTTGAGCCAGCACCGGCGACTAAGTGGAGTCGATCGCCAAGTTTCAGGAGCCATCATCATCCCCTATATTCCACCGTCAAGGATTTGATCAGGACCAAACTTCTGAGCATTCTAGGAGATCGACTGAAAAGTGAGTCCATGACACCAGGCTTGGCAATTTATCTAAGGCAGCAGCTAAAGATCTTATAGAACAAAAGTTTATTTGGAAACGAAAGCAGGACAAGATGTGCAATGGAGAGGCTCTCGCTGCCGATGGACCATCGTTAACAGCAGTCGATAAGGAACTCTTCGCCGTATGGCGGGCACATGATGGAACGGACCAGCTTTGGTGGGCAAAATTATATCGCAGTGATCAGGGTCCGAAGTGGACACATCCAGAAAAGATTCATGACAACGCAAGAACCAGTGCACGACCATCTATTGCTTCCACAGGAAGTACCTTGATGGCGCTGTGGAAAGGATTCGGTACGGATGAAGGCCTTCACTATTCAATTTGTACATGCAAGGACGGTCAATGGGAATGGGAAGAGCCGAGGAGATCAAATTTCGGCAGCAAAACCGGACCCGCGGTTTCCTCCTTCGAGAAAGGCGAAGTTTGGGCGGCATGGAGAGGAACCGAAGGTGACGACCTCTTGTGGCGAGCTGCGTTTGATCCTGATGGTCAGGCCAATGACGGCAATGCTCATGGTGACAAACGATGGAAGAGACAGTATCCTGACTATCTCGACATCAGCACTGACTGTCGTCCGGCGCTGACCAGCTGTGGTGGGCGACTCTACCTTGCATGGACGAGCTCTGCCCCTGAGACAAAGCAGCAAATCTTGGTTTCCACCCGCAATCCCGACGCAGACCTCTGGGACCAACCATTTACTGTCCAAACTCACTGCCATAGTAGTGTAGGGCCGAGTTTGGTGAGCTTTGCGGGCAGGGTCTACGTGGCATGGAGGGGAAAGGGCAATGACAGTGGAATTTGGCTCTCACCTTGCGTTTCTCCTGGAGACCTTGACCACCGTGAACTTCCGCAAAGACTAGAATGCCCTGCTACAGATTGTACGCCTGCCATGGCGGAATGGGAAAATGAACTTGTTCTCGCATGGAATGGGGGCTGGAACAATGACCAGCGATTATGGTGGGGTTCCGGATGCTTTGAAACGGCTCATAGCTTCTCTTAGATAATATATGAGGTATGGATGGCCATCATCCTACGCCGTTAAGTGAATTGCATTACTTTGTTACTAGCAAAGCGGCATTGCTCAATGAGAGGCGTGAGGCTGGATTAAGAATAGTGGGACAATTTTAGAGTACCTTAAAGCACACTTGTCTATATAATTGGATAGGAGGCCTAAGGAGATAATGTAATCTAAGAAGAGATTTGAAGCCCTAGATAAGGAGGCGAAGAAAAGAATAGCTCATGGAGTCTTTTGACAGCAATTCACAATGCAAAGAATGGCCGTAGACACCGAAGAAGCAGATTGCGATCCTTGTATGAGGAGGACATAATTACATACATATTATACACACACAAATAGTGGCGTTGGCAAAGAGACCAGTTGAGTTGGCGGAAGTTGTTGGGACCGAGCTGACATATCCTGAGGCTCGATTTGCAAGAGTGCTCAGCGCTGACGTCGAGTTCAAGACAGCGGTCTTCGAAGGATAAGGATGTGCTATCCGATGAGGCAGTGGGACTGAGGAATGAATGGCAATTTGAGGAGCCTAAGGCGGTTTTTAGCAAAAGCGTGTGGTTGTCTCAGACGACATTTTTCCCAATTCGCTCTGCTCCGATTTACTCGTAAAATCTTTCATTCACCAATAAAACGCTGCATTCACCAGAATCGTCCATTTGGTGAGTGCTACAGCAATTTTATGAAATAATTTTATGTTATTTAATGCCTGTGAAAATCGGAAAATGAAGATATATTATTTCAACTAAAACATACTCAACATGATAAATTGACTTGAGTAGAAGAGATATAAACGATATAGGCTCAATGGAAAGGGAAAGCATTTAATATTCGAATAAATTAGATTTTTTTCAAATGCTCGATATCAGCTGATATTACCTACTATATATTACATTAGTGCTGTATTAGGCTCCTATATGAAATCGCCCTTAGGACGATGTAAATTTAATGTGGAACTGAACATCATCTGTCTTAGAATGCCGAGAGCAGCTTAGGACATTAACTTTAGTAGTAATCTTGGTGGGAGTTGATGTTAGAGTGATTTAAAACTCTGAAAAACTAGTATATCTTCAAACCTTATCCGGTAGATTATAAGATTTATATATCTAAAGCATATAGGGGTGCTGGAAGACACTTTATCCATTCTAACCGAGCTCAAAAAGAGGGGTGAGATTATACAAAGGGTGTTTTGAAATAGTCTAAATTTCATCATTCGTGAAACTCTTAATGCATCCAGCAATACCATTTTATTAGTGAAATCGGGGATGATTTCACTAAATGGAACGTTTTATTGGTGAATGGAGGATTTCACAAGTAAATCGGAGCAGAACTCCTCTTGGTGTTCGAGAGTTGACGAGCTGTCGTCGAAATCATTCTCGGATCCTCTCTCGGAACCACTATCGTTGTTAGCTGGAATCCGGCGACCTAGCTATACTAGGATCTCTAAATATTTTGGATTAATTGGCAGAGCATTCTGCAAATATAGTGATACTTCTACTAGGAGCTTGTTCATATATCTTCTCTCTAGCCGCGAGGATAAGTCTCTTCTTTCTAACTTTCATAAATGATGTGATATCTTGGAAAATAGACTTATCAGTCGGAGGAGTGTATGTCCTCCATCGTTCCAGTGGACATCTGAAATGGACCGACTTCGAAAAGTCAAGAAAGGACTTATTCTCGTCAGATAGTATCTCCGATGCCTCCTCGTGGGTCTGGCGGTATGTTCGTAATATCTCGGGGTGTAAATGGAAACTAACTAAATCTCTGTCCTATTTGTTGTTCCTAAATACCTTTTCAGTTTCTAGGATGTCATTGATCAATAATAGGTCATAGATCTGGTCGCGAATCTCTCGAGGCAGCTTGTTAAGGAAGAGATTCCGGTCTTAGGTGTTTTAGGTTCGTCCTTTTGTTGGTTAATTGTCGAGCTGGCATTTTCGAAGGAGTTTTGTTTGTTGTGTGAGAGCTCTGATCTCTTGAAAGGCTTGTGTAGGAGTGGCTTGCAGCTAGGGATTATCCATCTAGGATATCTCTCCCAACGTAGAATATTGTCACTCTCCTACGGGATATAGCTGCTAATACCGGTGATCTCGATCTCTCATTCAAAACTCTTTTATCTATTTCCTCACGTATCTACCTGTACTTCTATCCCTGTACGTCTCTCTATCCTGCACCCAATAGCAACAACACGGACACCGACACTAACAAATCTATCCAATGCCCAGAGCGGAGTATATGTATTGACAACCAACCTATTAGCACCAAAGAAAGCCCACCCAGTAGCACACACAAATAAAAATGCAAAGTATTCGAAGAAAGAGGATACGGATCCGAAAAGAACTAAAATTTATAAGAACATCTCAAGTCTTGACTCGCAAAGACAACAAAGCAGCAGAGCAGAGGAACACAGTTTGAAAAAGGTAACAAGAACGCCAGCCCATGCACTTCCATGCATTTACGTCCTGCTTTCCCGTGTATTCCCTCTTTCTTGCTCTGCATCTTCTTTTCTTTCTTGTTTCTAAGAGGCCCTTCTAGATGTTTTGGAGTATACCACTCGTAACTCGCTAGCGTCTATGTCCAACAACGCCGCCACCCATTTTATATCTCAAGCTTAAGCTTAACTCGTACACTCTCGTGATTCTTCGTCTATCTCTGATCCCTGACTTTCTTTTCAGCGATTTCCTCCCCACCAAAGAAGACTCTCAACTCCATCTCCCGTCGAAGCTCGCCGCGTACGCCCTAAACGGCTCAGTGGCACCGTCGAGGCTTCTGCTACTCATGTCACATACCTACTTTCCACCACCACCCATCATCCTGGGCAGACTCCTCCAGCCCTCCTTACCCGGAATCTTTGCACGTCCAAACTCTTCATCTAAATCCAGGATGATTTTCAATGCATTCCTACTCCTCAAATAACTCAATGGTCCCTCTTGGCCTGGGAGACCACCACTACTTGTCGCAGAACTGACACCCATGTGAGGGGCTTCTTTTTGCTGTCCTGGCATAGGGAGGAGATTTTGGAGAACTTCGTATGCGGCGAGGGTGAAGCCGAACTGTGGAGAGGAGCGAAGGATACGGGCTGGACCACCTTTGAAGAACGCTTTGAAGCCTTCTTCTTTGAAAATGGTTGTTGCACAGTGACGGAGTGACGTGTATGATGATTCTCCTTTTCTCGCCTCGACTTGTAGACGAGTCTTGATAACATCGCAAGGAGTCGTTAAATACGCAGCTGGCATACCGGCAATCGCACCAGCGGTCAGAAGTTGTAGGACACCGAGTTTCTTGGTTTGAGATTCTTTGAAATAATCTCGTTTCAGATGGTTGTACGAGGTGAAGTAGATGGCGGAGAAAGGGACGTCGCGGAGGAGACAGGCTGAGGCGCCTTTGTAGAGGCCGATGAGACCGAGGTTGCGGATGATCCACATGGCGGAGCGGCGGGGGGCACCTTCGACATTCTTGGCGACTTCGCCTTGGACCTGGAGACGGATTTTGACGATTTCGAGGGGATTGGTGAAGATCTGCGGAGAAATTAAGAATTGTGAGACATGGGAGGAAACGGAAACTTACGACTTGACAAGCACCTGCTGCACCACCTGACATAAATTCGTACGGAAGCCAGATCTTTCCGTCTGGCTCGGAGAAAAATTGGCGTGCCATATCATTGACGGTCAATTTGATGGCCTTCTCTGGCGCAACACCAACAAGCTGAGGCAAGATACCAGAATACAAGCCCTTGAATCCCTCGTTGCGGATTACCTTCTTCGCACAATCCAACGAGTTTTTGTAGAGCATCTCTCCCACACGGGAAGAGCGCTGGTTCTGCATACGGGTTTTCACTAAATCAATGGGATATACCATAAACGCACCAAACGCTCCTGCCAGAGCACCCAGACCAAAATGATGGACGGACTCGAGGGCATTGTGTAGGAATACTTGAGTTGTGGTCTTCGCCTTCTTGATGGCCGATCCCGCAACATCGCTAAAGGCATTGTAAAGGGGGTTACGCCACGAAGCATCGAGCACTTTAGCGAAGTCGCTCAAACCGAGACGTCCAGAGGGTTCATCGAGACTGGCGAAGTGAAATAGAATGTCGGCTTCCATGGGAGTGAAGAGTGAGAATCGTGTAATGCGCGAGGCTTCATTGAGGAATTCGGTTCGAGTGATCTTGCCATCGGCACTTTGCGCTGTCGCTTGCCTGATGATCATCTCGACTAGGTCCATCTCTCGAATGATGTTCTGGAAAGCGCGTACGTTGGCGTAGGAGATCCTGCTTCCTGTCGAGATGTTGCAAAGGGTGTGTAGGTTTTCGAGCAGGTGGTCGGAGAGCTTGTGCTTAGCAGTCTGGAGGATGATGCGCTGGAAGTCCTCGGGGTCAATGTACCCATCGCCATCCTTGTCGAAGTAATGGAAAGCTTGTCGTATCCTCTCGCCTTGTAAACCTCTCAGCATCTGTGAGAATTGCGGATATGTCAAATCATGTCTTCGTTTCTTTCCTCCACTGTAGAGGGTAGCCCATTCACAATTCCAATCGAAAGGTATGGTATCAGGACCCTTGTTCATCTCATAAAGCTTCTTCAAATCTTCATATCTTACAAAACCCGTATTGTCAACATCGAACAATCGGAAGGCGATCTCGTACTCGGCGTCTGGTTTCGCGAGGAGGTTCTCGAAGGTACCCCAATCGAAGAGGTTGATCTTGCCCACGTTCCTTCGATCGGCAACTTTGAAGAGGATTGCATACTGTTCGCGTTTGATTTTATGCTGGTTTCCGACACGCCTTGTTAGTCAATGGTTCTGCGATCCGTATAAAACAGGGGCACGAGAGCTGACTCACGTAATCTTCATCCTCTGGCGCAACAGCATTCACGAACTCCTCCTCGCCCATATACAGGTCGCCGGTGGCTTCATCTCTCCGCGCATTCTTTTCGAAGGTCGCCTTGGACTGTGCCGATAGCTGCTCGCCTTCAACCTGCTCTGAGCCGAGGAGCGACTCTTTGACGACTTCCTTCACCTTTGTAACGTCCGTCATTCTGCAGAGACCCAGAACGCGTCGATTTTATGACAGATCACTGTGCTAGGGGTAGTTATAGAAAGTCTTCGGCGGTGAGGGCGAAAATTTGCGGTCTGGCTGTGGTGTCTGAAAAATGGGGTAGGGAGATCCACGGGGGAACCCGCTGCAGGCGTGTAAAAAGCAAGGTGTAAAGCCTGGTAGGATGCGCCAATTGATGGCAAAGAGTGTCTTTGATGCGGAAGTGAGCGACTGAAGGTCGAGATGGAGTATCAAAGCAAACGAAGCTGGGGAAAGACGGGGTAGAGGTCCGTCAACCTCGCTGGTGGCCCTTTTAGCTCTGTGGTGCTGGGATAGAGGAAAATTATCTCATCGGATATAATCGGCCAAGTTGCCGCTCCAAATAAAATTGTGCAGGGACCAATGCGCGCATCGCTTCAGCTTCCCAAAGAGGATTGGGCCGTTTTGAGCTGCATTTGGCTCACTCTGCTTCACGTGACTCGGAAAGGGGGCTGATTTGGGCGGAATTCAGCGAACGGTTAACGGACGACTGGAAGCCTCTCGGGACTACCATCCAATGAACATCGAATCCCATGCACACTGTGCTGCCCCCACGCGGCTTGACTCGCATTTCATTGCACAACATCATCTGCTCACCATGCATCTGGAACGAGATATTGAGTTGAGATGTCTTATTCGCGGGAAGTCTCCGTTCTCCCGTCACGCTCGTCGTCGCATGCATATTAACATTCATCCGAATCCGCAGACTCACTTTCACCACACGCGTGCATCAAGACAGATTTTATTGACAGTATCATTTACTCTGTATTTCTAATGATTGGTAGGTGCTTAGGTACCTACTGACGCCAATGCAATCCAGAGGAACAACGAAGAGCCACCAGTCCACTCGAGTATTAAAGAAACATCAAACAGCATTACTGAGCAAATGCCCCTTTTTCTATTCTTCACCGGCACCCCCCCGAGAGCTCACAAGCAGGAGTGAGCGATGAAGCTGAAAGAAAGTCGTGGTCTCGTCTCATCGTAAAGATCGTTACGCCTGAAATGCACATGTAGCCGGAAGGTCGAGGCGAGTCTGGAATGAGAGATTCGAGACTCGATGTGTTGTCGACGAGGTATGTGAGTACAATCAAATGATTGTACATGCGGGTGCTGCGAGTAGATGCAGCATAATTTGACAAGTAGGTATTTTTGGGCGGATCCAGATATGGTCGAGGTGGAAATACCATATCGATACCGATGAAAGACTCCATATCTGGTCCAATAATATACAAGGAATCGAAGACGGTAGGTCTGGTATGGTAGGTTGTAAGACGCCCTCATGGCTCATTTTCAAGGCTTAAGCTCTGACCTTGGCCCACCCTTGAAACGAGTCTCGGGTCTCAAACGGCATATGGGCAGCAATGTCTTCGGGTGAAGGAAGAGATGGTCGAAGGTTGTAAGTTGGCATTGGTAAAGTGAAGCCTTTGGCCATTTCAGCCTCGACGAAGAGTGACGCTCGCTTATAACGACGGTCGGAGTATTTGTCGAAGACAGCCTGATGATGTTTTTGAGGGTTTTCACAGCATTCTGACATCATAGCTACGAGTGGCCTCAGTTGGGTCCAGGTGTAGCCGGAGTAGTATACGTGAGCAGGAGACTGCAGGTGATTAGCGCTGTGCTAAGACTATCGACTGACTTTAACTTACCCAGTCACCCTTCTTCAGCATCATGCGAGCGAAGCAATGAGCACCAGCAGCAACATAGCTGGGTGGGCTACCAACAAATCGCTCGTCCATGACGGTAACTTCCAGGAAATACTTGGCCAAAGTTCTACTCTCTAGATCATAATCATCGGCCTTGCTAATGCGACGTAGGAAGCTCATGGGTCCAGGCCATCCAAGCTCGAATGACAACATGCTAAGCATGAATCGTTCAGCCTTGAGAATCTCGTCCACAGTGTAGCCTCCATCAACCATATACACGATCTCATTCACTGACGGGCAATTGATCTCCTCATACTTCGCAGCAACAAAGATGGCTGTAGCGCCAACTAATTGAAGCTTGCCAAGAGAGACAATCTTGCACGAGAGGAACCGATCAATATAGTTGACGCAAAGAAACAATGTTTCAGGGAGCAACGAGAAGCGACAATGGACTTGAATCAACCAATCCATGAGCACAGAGCGCATTGACCACTGGATTTCAGTTTGGTTATCCATGTAGTGAGCATTAGGCAACATCTTGATCTGTTGAAGGATTGGTTAGCAGGAAGTCTCGAAGATGTAAACATGACAGGGATGTAGGTAAACAAAGGCCACCACTTGGTCGTAACGTTGGTCGCAGAGACGGCTGTCAGGAACGCGAGATTCAGGAACGCGACCGACTGACCTCAAGTTCGCGCATGTAGGCGAAGATCTCGTCGCCGTACTCAGCTACCATACTGGTATCCCAGGCCTCGTCCTCGATCTCCTCCATGGTGCGAGCACTCTCTACCATTTCCTTAGCAGCCGCTAGCTCCTTCTTCGCCTTGTTGGTGATTTTTGGGAACAAAACCGTAGTAGCGCCTCCAGTCGTATTGTCACCACGCGACCTGTAGGAGTGGGCCGTGGTATAACCCTGTTCATCGTAGACTTCCTCCTCCTCGTCCTCCCAATATTCTTCAGGTTCGGGAAGGCGAGGTGTAGGTGGCAACTGTCGCTGCAAGTCGAGAACACTCTCGGTAGTCACCTCTCGCGGCCCCTTCTCGTCCTGCCCAATGAAGGATTGACTGGTCTCATCAATGTTTGTGAGCTGCTCCTCCTTGGCGTCTTCGTAGATGGGATCACTTGGAACTGAAGTCTCAAATGAGTCACCATAGCTGCTAACGATAATCTTGCTCTGTGTTCGATGAATGACGGGCTGCTCTTCCTTCAATGAATGCTGGCTCTTGTGCTGTCGAGGTGCGGGAGCAATAGGGGCAACATCTTCAACATCAGCATCCTTGTAGATAGATGTAGCCTTCTTCGACAAGGCACGCTTTGGTGGAGGAGCTAGTGGTTTGGATTCGATTAGAGTTACCTTGGCGGCAATTGAGGCTGAGATAGGATCGGAAGCGGTCGTCTGATGAGTACTTAGAGAAGCTGGAGCCTTCGCAGATGGAGCAGTCAATGGTCGCTGGGCAGGCCTGAGAAGAGCAGATGATCGCTCATGAAGCAAAGGTTTGACAATTTCAATGGTCTTCTTGGCAGCAATGACAGAATCGTCATGCGAAGAAGAGTTCAGGACCCTCGATGTATTGCTTACATCACCAAAGGCAGTTCTCTTGGCCGGAGCCTTAAGTGCATTGGGGATCATACTGGCGAGGCCTCCGATAGATTTATGACGATTATGGACGACTTTGTTCGATTCAGGGGCGGAGTTCTCGTCGTTCTGAGCACGAGGAGCTCTCAATGGGCGTTGTGGCTGTCGAAGCATTAAATGTTAGATTGATGTATGTATACAGAGAAGTGAATGGAGTATGTCGTTGTCAAGGTGATGCTGTGGAATGCAGAAAAGAAATTGTCGCTGATCGAGATGCGTCAATGGCGCAGAGAAACCAATAAACAAACTTACTCGCGCGTCCATTGTGATAGCAACGCTAGGATATTACGGTAGCCACTGCGAAAAGCAAATGCAAGTGTCGTTGGGTGTTGATGCGACGGTGCTCGATGTGTGCCGTTGAAGAGTCGCGTCCCAAAAAAGTATAAGGGGTGCGAGACGGCGTCGAGGCTTCTTCTGACAGATACTTAAGTAGTAGCGCGTTGCTGAACTTGCGGAGTACTTGGAATAGTACCGGGCAGAAGATATCACAGCAATGCCATGTGATGAAGAAGGAAGAAGTGTTTGGGCGAAGATGTGATGTTGAAGTTGAAGTTGACTTGGTGTTGTGTGCTTAGGAAAGTAGGAAGAGCAAAACATTCATACGGCCGATGGTTGGCCGGAGCGACGGACATGTCAACAACGACCCTGGTCTCTCGGATCTGGTTAGTTCAAAATACGGAAAGCGCGTGTCTTCCCGCTTAGACGAGGCTGGTCACGTCTCCCCGACACGACCTCAAGAACATCAACTTTTTTCGAAAATGTATAACTTTCCACCAACAGTGACCTACATGCTGAAACTCACAGCTACGGTATTTCCATCATATACAATAGTCACAAAATCGTCGATTTTGCAATCGGGGCCGTTTTAATGCGGATTTCATAAATCCACGAAAAGTATGTCTAGATTGGGAAATCTGTCGCGAATCCCCCGCGTCAGCACGTGATATACATGCAGACAATTCTTCATCTCATCTACCAGCTCACACATCACATTTCATCGCACCAATTCCCTCATCTCAATTACTTTGATGTCGCCGGCGGATTCTACCGCATTTTCGAGTTCACTGCGATCATCGAGAAGATAGCTTAGCCGCTCGGAAGACGGCTTGTCTGGATCCTTCAGCGAACACCGAATTAAGAATGCCACGAATTCGACAGAGGCATTGATCTGACCCGTCCCCGAACTCCACTTCGAAAGATGGCGTCCTTGAACTTACCTGTCCGAATATCGAAGTCTGCTGCGTTCATTGGTCTTCGCTGTCCTCAACGAACCTCGTACCTGGATGACCGTGATAGCCTTGACGGCCAGTTCACCAGTCTCCGATTTGCCAGTAATCAAGGATCTCCTACCGACAATTGCGCTTATGGCGCACACCACATGTCTTGCTCCCCTATCAGCACACAATCAACTTTATCCCGTGGAGGAACGGCGTGACCATCTCTCCTCTGTTGACGGCAGGATGTCTAGAATCTCGAGGGCGCGGTCGACCGGCCACAGACCTGTTCGAAATCGCGAAATTTGCAGAAGCTCATTGGGTCGTCGTCGTCATCAGCTTCTCAAACCTCTGCCGGATGAACAGGAACGACACGAACTATGAGCACACAACCCTGTGCCTAGAAAACGTCAACAATCGCTCCAGGAGCGCACTCAGGATGGCCAGCACTCCGGTTTTCAAGGGTGCGAGCTGTTGTTTCTGCGATCGCAAAAGTCCTGCAGCTCTTCTCCCAGCCCGTCACATCCTCGGCCGTCACACACAGCATAGCCTTCGCATCTTCCTGCCGACTAAAAATGCGTCGCCGTAGATCCATCCAGTCAGTGAGTGCGGAATCCACCGCAAATCGCCAACATCCTGGATGGATTTGCCTGTCCCGGCGCCGTCAATCGCAAGCAGCGTTGAATCTGCCGTAGGCCCTACGAGCTATGGGCATAAATGCTACTTGAAACTGTCCGCCAGCGCATACCAGCATCCTGGGGCGCAACTGATATTTACAGCTGGTTCAACAACGTCTTGCTCACCGACATGTCTTGCACGATTCTGGGCGGCTGATAGGGCCTCTCAGGTCATCGAATACTTTTTGAGACATTGGAGTTCCAGGATCGTTCAGATCATGCCCAAAAAGCTCAAGACATCAAACGATTGATCTTGAGCGTCACACCCATGATCACTCTCGACCCATCCCTGCCTCAGACGTTGGCGCATGCCATCATTGGCTCCGTTGGCTGGGCAGACTTTAATCAAGCACTTGGCCACTGCTTCTTGAGTTGTCTCGACCACACCTGGACACAGGTAGGTTATTTGAAGTCGTAGTCGCATGCGCTCGGGGACCTTGATGACTTCCGCGCTCCTCTAAAACATGTGCAGAGATTCTGATATCTTGTGGATCTTTGCAGATAGGCAGGAATGGCCTCCGAAAGCGGGATGCAACGGATAGACTCGAGCAGCGAGGCATTATTCTACAAAATCTCTCAGTCACTAGCATCAATGGCAGATCTAGTCATGAAGCGCTGTATATGTAGACCCGGAGTTGCTCTAAGCTCTGTGCATCGTTACTCCTATGGGACGTCTTAATATGGACATCCCAGAGCAAAGTGGGCAGCGACATGCCCACCGAAGCCGAGAGTTGCGCACCATTTTTGAAAGTATACACAGTATAGAAAGAAATTTCGAGAGTGAACATTCCTTATATTTAGAATTAATTCCGAGACAAGTGAGAAAGCAGCTCGTGGCAAATATGTATTTGGTCAAAAGTTATGTTGAAATGCTTGCATAAAATCATGGCTCTGAGTAACCACCTCAAGACTCCGCTTGCCGACTTCTCTTCTCCTCTCCTCACACACACAAAAGGCTTCGAGAGGAGGAACGCACAACTAACCACCAGAAAGTAAGCATCAAATCCATTCTTCATCTTTGCATACATCATCCCAACCCACCGAAGACTTTAATCTAGCACGGAATCATCTGCTAACATCATCTGTCCATCGCAGGTCTTCGAGACGCCAATTGGAGCCAACGACCACTTCAGATGCCTTGATAGCCTCCCAACGGTATCCATTTCGATCAGCTGTGAGTTGCCATCATTCCTTGATATTATGCGATCAAGTATTCGAACTACACCACCCTCTATACATCTCCTGCCCGTCGTTGCACTTCTGCTCCCTGCGGGTCAGCTCCGAAGCGCCCAGACAGGACTGCGCAGTCTGCAATTCCATCATTTCTTGCATCCCTTCATCAAGTCGAGTTTTAATATCATCCTCGAGTCTGCCATCACTCATTCTAACATATATTCCCATCTAGTCCGACCAAACAGCCTACGTTCGTTCCCTTCATTTTCATCTCATCCGCCTACTTTGCGACAACCATCCCATCCGCCAACCCACACCCTTCACATCCTCAACAGACAAGCATCATATAATCAACAACTACAACAATCGCTTAAGAACGAATACGCCCATAGGGGAATGGAACTATCCAATCTTCTATCTGGCCCAGTATCTGCACACGAACAAAACCAGTTTCACGACACTGCCGTATCTTCTCGTACGCACTCCTACCCGACCCGAACCACGATGACTGGGATGGATGCGCGAACCGATCACAGGATGGCTACGCCACCAGCGACATACGGAAACGGTCATTCCAATTCCACCACTCCTCACAATGCAAGCATGTCTCCCTTTGGGAGCCCAACCCCGAAGAGCGTCGCATTCGAGCTCCTCTTCCCCGAATCGCCTCAATACCGTGCGCGCCTCCCTATGCGTGTGCAGATATTTCCTCATGATACTACCGACTCAATCATCACTACTGTCAAAAACTTCTATGGCCTATATGCTGGTCCTGGCGGTGCCAAAGGAGTGAGTTTCGAGGATGAGCAGGGTAACACCCTCATCGCCCATTATGAGAATCTTCGAAATAATATGGTGGTCTATGTCAGAGTGATTGAAGAGCCTGCTCAACCACCAGGGACATACGGTCCATCCTCATATCACCCTGGCTCTCCTATACTTCCGCCGGCGAGTAGCTACTATCCTGGCGATGGTCATCATATGCCACCACCACAGCCAGCCCAGGCACTTAATTATGGGCAGCCTCCATCGAGACCTACGTCAAGAACGTCTCGCAAGCGCAGCACTTCCCCTAATCTAGGCCGTGGCCGCCGGAGTGCATCTGCCAGTACAAACCCGCCTCCGATTAAGAAGAGTCGGTCGCGTTCTGGTTTCAAGAGCCGTGGGTCGAGCGCCCACGGCAGTTTCGCAGATGGTCATAGTGACGGGATGAATGGGTATAGCAGTGGAGATGGCGCCCCTGGCTCAGTCTCTAGCAGAACAAAGAGTGAGCATCTTGGCAACACCGAGATCAGCTTGGATAATATTGTTGAGGGCGGACGACGAAAGAGGGCTAAGTTCGAAAGCTCAGTAAGTGACTTGCATTCTCTTCTGGTAATCACTTTGTTTATACAGCATGCTAATACTTGGTTGCTAGGAATTGCCATTGTTTGCGCCTCCGCAGATGCCTGCAGCGACCTCGAACTCTTCCGTCTCTCCAGCTCGTCGCAACGAGCACCATCGATCATCCTTCCCATTCACGCACCCTTCACAACACCCATTTTCGAATCCTCAACCCCTACAATCACCACAAAGCTACAATAATGGGTTCGGACAACCTGGGATGTACACTACGCCAGCTCCGCAGGGTCGTCGCACTCGCGGTGGTGCTGCATATCCTCCCAATCGACAATCGATCAGCAGCACACCCAATGGCAATAGCTCTGGCATACTTCCAACACCTGATCCAACAGTTGGCAGTTGTATGTCGGAGGAGGATAAAGATGTTGCGCTTCAGCTGATGAGATTGGGCGAAATGTCCAATATCTCTCATGGTCGTACATCCGCTTCCACACTTGACGATACCTTCAGTGGCCGAGCAGATGCTGCATCTTCCACTGGTGCGACGAGTGAAGGCGAGAGCGAGAGCGAAGATGAACTCCCGCCTCTTCGTCGCCAAAAGCGTGAGGCAAGCCCTATCCTGCCACCAGGCCATGTCAAGAGGTTCCGCCCGCATTTGGATGACATCCTTCCAAGTCAAGACAGCACCGAGCCCAGCGGAGACGAGGGCGACTACGAGGATGGACGTGATGAGACGTTCAAGCCAGGTTTCAAAGACGACGCTATGGATCTTGATCAAGGCAAACCAAAGATGCTCAAATCCAAGAGCCTCCCCGCTATCATGGGCAAGCCCCGCACCAGCGCTTCCGGGACCAAGGTCAAGTCTAGCAAGTCTAAGATTCAACGGCCAAGTCAGATCAAGTCGAAGAAGTCAATCAGTGCTCCAAGCAGCGCAAAGCCAATTTCTCCAACCTCGCTGCCACCCCAGTCTCGTAAGACCTCCAATGCATCTACGCTAGCCTTCCAGCATCAACTCGGTGAAGATGAAGAGGATCTTTCCTCTAAACCCCGTTGCCAGCGATGTCGCAAGAGCAAGAAGGGTTGTGACCGTCAACGTCCTTGTCAGCGCTGCAAAGATGCGGGTCTCAGCGCAGATCAATGTGTCAGCGAGGACGAAGGAAACGGTCGCAAAGGCCGATATGGACGCCATATGGGTGTACCCGTCAAGAAAGACGAGTTATCTGTGGACACGAGCATTCTGCCTCCGATGGTGGCAGCTGGCGGTCAAGGCAGTCCTGATAAGAGCAAGAAGAGAAAGCGGTAGATAAAGTGGGTCACCCCAATCGCCAATGTTCCAAGGAGTCATTTCACCGACCACGATTCCATCTTGACCAGCAGCACTTCATTCGTGTATTAATGGTTTCTCCTCTTGTCGTCATACATCGCGTCGCCTCTCGGTACTGGTCATCCTCAAAAGCATTTGGTCTTGTCTTCTATTTCCTTTCGTACACGTTCTATCTATGTATCCCTCGGCGTTCAATTATGGGGTGCGAGCAGCATGGCGTTTGAACTTTATTTGTTGTCCTCGTCTTCCTTCCTGTTCTTGTCGAGAGTACCGTACTCTGTTGTAATTGGTTTATCGTTGGTGTTGTATGTTGGACTGGGATTGGCTTATTGTGGAGTGGAGGGAAGGTATGCCATAAGGCTGCAGGACACTTACACTCCTTTACGATTGATGGATGAACATATTACACGATTTTCCTTTTGCGGTTTTGTCTCTAGTTTCGGTTACGGTGCTTTGAGTTTTCTGTGGGTTTGCTATTGTGAGAGGACGACTGGGCGCAAGCTCGTGGTCGAGAGGAGGTAGAGGATATATCACTCTGCGAAACAAAGCAGTCTGCTAGCGGTATATTGTGGACGTGCGTGATCGAATTGTCTTCAGTCTAGGCGGAATCTTGCAATTGGTAGTAGGGAGGTATAACACAAACAGACAAAACAACGGGAGGAGTAAATTGTGGGTGGAATTGGTACGAGGGAATAGGAAAGGAATCGAAGCGGTGGATAGGTACATGATCATGAATGAACAAACAATGGGATTTCTTATAGCGTCAGTCAAATCAGGTCGAGCGAGCAATTGAACAGTTCTTCAACTACAGTACTGCTATTTTCTCCCCCTCCCCTTGCCTATAGGCGTGCGCGTAACGTCACGTCATATGATATCCGTGCGGGACTTGAAGCATAGCACCGAGAGTATACCCTCCTTCCTGCCTTCCCGTCCCCTCACCTCCCACACCTGTTGCACCCAATACCGGTACCATGGCGCTAAAAGGCGTTGTTGTCCGTCCGATGCATGCGTGCGCATTCGATTCGATTTGCTTCGATTCGATCATGAGACTACCTACTCGGTACTTGGGACGTACTTTCTTCTGTGCGCACGTGCACTCGTCTTTTTTGCCTCTCTCCTAACTCAACGAAATGCATGCATGTATGCAATGCAAGATAGAAAGAAAAAATTTCATACAAATCCACCAATACCCCGCTGACTCCTAATAGAAATGGACAGAGGCGATGCGATTCGTCCCGCGACCCGTGCCGGTTCAGCGGTCGGCGGGCGATTGGCGGATGGGTGGGCGACGGTTGATGGGACGGTTGGTGGGCGACCCCGCGTTTGTTCCGAACGAACGAACGAACGGTCGGTCCACCTGGTCGGCACGGGGCGATAGGATAGTTGTCGGGATTTGGTGTTGCGCTAGGCTTGTTTCGTGCTAGCAGAGTTGAGGGAGGGCTTATCACATGATTAGTCTCATCCTTGATGCGAATTATTGTGCTATACGTAGTATACTTGGAAAAGAGATACGTTTTAGATATTATATATTTTCGATTCAGATGTTTTCATTCAGTGCAAGAGAGTAGGTAGTTGCTAAATATCAATTGAGAGGGAAATTAGGAGGATCACGTGTGAGGAGGGTTTTTATGTGCAGGCGCTTAGTTTGACTTTTGTATTCGCGTCTGAAAGGGGTTTTTTCGTTTAAGTTCATGTGGTGGGGATATTCTTTCTTGAGGTTTTGATGATATCAAGTTGTCGATATAGGGTGCTGTGCCTTCATGTTGTACCTAACTATCTCCCATATCGTCGTCCGAATTCCCATTCCCACGTCTGGGGTATACTAGCGTCGGATCTCCCCCCTTCTCTTCGCTCCTCCCCTCATCCTGATATGGATCTGAGTCTAATCCGGGGTAGTCTCCTTATCAACTGACCGCTATCGTTCGCAGATGTCTATCGGGATTTAGGAATGAGTCGTCTGGGTGGGTGGGTGAGTTTATATCCGCACACGGGAGGGGAGACGGATGGGGGAAATCGTCTCTTTCGGATGAAATCTCCGCTTTGGGAGATGCAGATGGGAATTTTGCGGAATGCGTTCTGATGATAGATGAGAAACTTAAGCTTAAGTTCTGAGCTGCAGCTGGTTCTAGGCCTAGGTGCGGCGATGCTGTTCCCCCGGCATGCAAGTTTCGAGTCTAATTGAGCAGATATATGTAGAGAGAACTGATGAAAGGAATAGAAGGGCAGCATCATATTGACCTGGACGGTGGATCACTGATGGACATTATCGTTGTTGTTTCCGAGGACTTCTGTCGGATAACCTTATCTTCATTTATCAGCAAACTCACATCGATATCAAGGACAACCAATCGGCATCACAACTCCATTGCAACATTTCTACTCTCATTCGTCAATCCGAGTCATGCATCTTCCGCAGCAAGCATCCTCGTGACATTCCATCAGCTGACATCATCTCAAACAGGAAGGTGCACAGTTTCTCGCCAAGCATCACTCAATCCTCATCACCAGCAGCATCACCAAACCTGCCTCAGCAGCAAAAACGGCGATTCTCGGCGAAACTCAGAGTCTCCCTTGCCATCTCTCTTTCCTAGACTCCCAATCAGGCAACACTCCGTCCCCAGTCCAGACCTCGGGTTCTGGCGGCATGTCTCTCTCCCACACCCATTTCCCCATCTCCGCATCTCCTTCCCCGCACTTTGGAAGCTGCACCCCGTCACACCCCGTCTCACCCCGTCCCCTAATCCCTCGCTGCCTTTACCTTTCATTTGATCATGAGATACCAAAAGCAGGTACTCCGCCGAAGAAACTGGTAAGAGAAACGCAGAAAGGAGACACACGAATGTAGTGTGGTCGGCAGAGCGGCAGCAGATATGCTCGACAATTCCCTATCTCGGTCTAATGAGGGCGAGGTGGGGCCGAACAGGAAAAAACTGTCAACACTACCAGAGAACTAGGAAATCGCTGCAGTGCAGCAGTAAGGAGGTAAGGTTACCTAGTCGGCGCGGGGAAAATGCCCATCTGTCTGTCGGGTCGGCGCTGCGCTGGCTGGTAAGCTTCACTCTTTCGACCTGCGTCCTTGGTTCTCGGGATTATACTTGGCTAGGACGAGTATATAAGAGACCAGTGTCTCCCTACCATTGCGATTCCCCTTTCGAATCTGTGGATCGTGCGCTGCTCGCCATCCCCTTTCTCTCCTCTCTTCTTCGCTAGACAACGGGTCGCCGTTGTACAACTGCTATATAGGTGCTCTAGTAGCAAGATCCATATTTGTACAGGATACTCACCGGCACGAACATTACTACACACCTCCTTCTCTTCCCCTGATACGAGACCAGCAGACCCCACCGCGATCATGGGTTCCAAACACGACGAAATCGACACAGGAAAGCACCCCCAAGACCACGATGCGCCACTCCATTTCCCGGCCAAAGACGACCTCGCGCACACGAAGGGCATGAACGAAGTCATCCATAACGCGAAGAATGCAACGGATAAGGAGCATAAGATGACGTTGTGGCAGGGGATCAAACTTTATCCCAAGGCGGTTGGGTGGAGTTTGTTGATCTCGACGTGTATTTGTATGGAGGGGTATGATGTTTGTTTGTTGAGTAATTTTTGTAGGTCTCCTCTCTTTGGCCTTGGAGTTGAGGGGTTGAGGTCCAAAGTGGATAGGGAGGGAGTGTGGAAAGTGGGAAGAGAGAAGTGCTGACGTGCTGGATAGATGCATTTCCGCAGTTCAATAAGAAGTATGGACAGATGCTTCCA
Organism: Phialocephala sp. D728; assembly: GCA_003988865.1. Lineage (NCBI taxonomy): Eukaryota > Fungi > Ascomycota > Leotiomycetes > Helotiales > Mollisiaceae > Phialocephala > Phialocephala sp. D728. The sequence continues at coordinate 19,460 of QYAJ01000242.1, read as the reverse complement.
GATGGGACGTACCAGGTTCCAGCACCATGGCAGGCTGGTCTCAGCAATGTACGGAATATCTTCCAAATTTCTCCTCAATCCAGCTAAACTGAATTGAAGGGTGCCAACGTCGGAGAAATCATCGGTCTCTTTATCAACGGATGGGTGTCAGAGCGCTTCGGATACAGATACACGGTCATGACCTGCCTGACCCTGATCATCGCATTCACAGCCATCTTCTTTACAGCCCAGAGCGTAATCGATTTACAAGTCGCTGAGATCCTCTGCGGCATACCGTGGGGTGTTTTCCAAACACTTACAATTACATACGCCTCTGAAGTCTGCCCGGTTGCACTTCGTGGATATTTGACTACATACGTCAATTTCTGCTGGGGTCTGGGTCAAGTTATTGGTATTGGAGTTATCAAGTCTCAATTGGATCGAACAGACCAATGGGCTTATCGAATTCCCTATGCTCTGCAATGGATGTGGCCTGTCCCTCTCTTCATTGGTGTTCTACTTGCTCCTGAGTCTCCGTGGTGGCTGGTCCGTAAAGGCAGGACTGAAGACGCCAAGAAAGCACTACTTCGTTTGACGAGTCTGAATAGGGAGACGGATTTCGATGCCGATGAGACAATTGCCATGATGGTTCACACTACTGCTTTGGAAGAGAAGGTTCGTCTGTCCGTTTCTCAAAACAATCATCAACTGACACCCCACAGATTACCACAGGAGCGACCTACCTCGACTGCTTCAAAGGCACCGACCGTCGCCGCACCGAAATCGTCTGCATGGTGTGGGCTATCCAAAATTTATCCGGAAACTCCTTCTCTGGCTACAGCACCTACTTCCTCGAACAAGCCGGCCTGCCGACCTCCACTTCCTACGACTTCGCCCTTGGTCAATATGGCATCAACATGGCAGGCGTCTTCGGCGCCTGGTTCCTCATGTCACTCGGAATTGGCCGTCGGTCCCTTTACCTCTACGGCCTATGCGGTCTCTGCACCATGCTGTTCATCCTCGGCTTCTTAGGCCTGGTTCCACATGCACATAAGAAAGAAGCCAGTCTTGCGACAGGCTCGATCATGTTGGTCTGGGCGCTATTCTATCAACTCTCCGTAGGGACAGTCTGCTATTCACTCGTAGCAGAACTTTCTACCCGTCGCTTGCAGATTAAGACCGTCGTCCTCGGCCGCAATCTCTACAACATTGTCGGTATCATCTGCTCTGTCCTCACACCATATATGCTTAACCCCGGAGCCTGGAACTGGGAGAATTATACTGGCTTCTTCTGGGCGGGCATATGTTTTTGTTGTATCGTCTATACGTACTTCCGCGTGCCGGAACCGATGGGACGCAGTTTTGCGGAACTAGATCTTTTGTTTGAGAGGGGTGTTAGTGCGAGGAAGTTTGCGACTACGGATGTCGATGTTTTTGGGACGGAGGTGGATGAGGGTGTAGTGGGGAGGTATGAGGAGAAGTTGGAGGTGAGCCATCAGGAGGATTTTATAGCTTGAGAGGAGAGAGGCTGATTGTGGTTTGTAGGGACAGTATTTGGTTGGTTGATGTGAGGCTTCAGTCACGTACATTCATGAATTTTACAATTCACACATTCAAGAATTATTTCATGAGAGCGAATTCCCTCGGGTCGTATAGAATGAGGCGTCTGGTGCTGGGTGCTAAGCGCTGGATACTCGAGCTGTTGAACAAGGCAAAGCCTCGTTCGGAGTCAGGATAAATGCATATCGAGAAGTGGCCAACCACAAGGCGGTCCATTAATTAGTGCTCAAGTCAACATTTTTGCCCAGAGCTGCTCGAACGATCGATTAGGATAGGCAGACACACAGCAGGGGAGACGTAGCTATCAAACAGAGGATGACCAGTCCAAACGAATATCTCCACCTGCGCCTTTCTCAATAACCGCGTCACGTGACCCTACTGCCCGTTCCCTTCCCTCTCCTTAATTTCCTCTCCTCTCCTCTCCTCTCCCACGACTGGGTAGCATTCGTAACACCGACAGCCTCAGACGCTTGAGCGTGGTACTTTTGCTCCTCAGCCTTACCGCCACATTGGGCACCGTGGCGCCCGCTAAAATGGACACCCATCATGTGGTTGGGTCTGCAAAAATACCGTGCATGAGGCGAGCTCCACAACCCGACATTGCCCACTTGTCACACCGACTTGTCACACCGACCCGACAAGGCAGCGCAATGTCTTATACATATCAGCATGAAGCTCGCCAGCCTAGATGAGGGCTATGATCCCTTCGTCCTCACATCTTACCATCCTTCCTAGATCACTGCCGACTCTCACCATCTTAACAGTCTTAAGATCTTTTGCTGGACGATGGAGGAGTTTGCTATCCCTCACACCGGGTATGAACATTCGGCCCAAGTCTGGGAGCAGCATCGAGAACGAATCACACAACTTTACTCTGTGGAAGACAAGTCTCTTGAGCATGCGATGACTGTGATGCAAAACGAGTATGGTTTTACAGCTACGTATGTTCTTCTAACTTGCACCTCACCCAGGACGGGATGGAGTAGTGTTCAATTCTAACATCTTTCCTAGTCAACGCCAATACAAGAGGAAGATAACGCTGTGGCATCTAGACAAAAACATCAAGGACAGCGAGATACGATTCATAGCCCAGACTCAAGTGAAGCGAGCCCGCGAAGACAAAGAAACCAACTTCCGTGTGAGAGGCCGTGATGTGGATCCGGAGAAGATATCCCGTGCAGTGAAACGGAAGAAGATATCAGAGGAGGAGCTTCTTGCCATGGACCCTGCCCGTAAGTATCTTTTGTTTCTGGTATGCATGGATTGGCGAGTCTAATTCTGGGGATTAGCGACACCTTCCGATGTAAGCTACGATACACCTTCAACTGTCAATCCACTTTCTCCATACGTCCAGCAACCGGCAGCGCAGAATCGAGACCAAAACTCAGATTCGTTGCCCAACCATTTCCTCCCCCAATCACCCTGGAATACATTCGAATGGCACGACCCAGCGTTACCATCCAATGGTTACCTACCCGCTACGCCTCTTCCAGTTGCCTGGGGCGGACCAAGCACCTCGGTTGCATCTGGTTCGTTTCAAACTCCCCCAGGCATGCTTCAATCTCCTGGGACCTCATGGAACCTTGGTTTTGTCGACAGAACGCCAGATATTGGCGATGCTGCTGCATATACAGACCGCCCAGATATCTACGAAATTAAGTATGAGCGATTGGTTGAGCTAGTCAAGGAAACAGAGGAGACACAGAGCATTGACTACATGAAAACGATGTTTGAAGTCAATTCTCTAGTATACGACCTTATCACTTGCGATCAATCAAGGAGTGAGAGGACTATAGAAAAAGATACAGCACACTTCCCTAAGTGCTACGTCTGTAGGGTTCTTGAAGAAATCGGTAGAGAGACTATGGCTTCGAAAGTTGAATCGGAGCGCGTTCTTTTAGAAGCGATAGCTATCAGTGAGGGACGCTTCGGCGAAGAACATAGCGCACCATTTCATTTTCGTGTCATGTTGGCATCCCTCTACGAAGATTGGTCTTGCCGGTGCAATTCAATAGACCTTTTCATACAGGTCGCATTGCTTGCCATAGGAAAAGTATCAGCAAGAAATGGAGCGCGTCTCTTATCTGAATTCCTTGATTCTGTAAATTCTAATGAACCCATACGCTGTGCATGGCTTCAGGACTTAGCTTCGCAGTCATCCTTAGCCACATCATCTCATCGTTTGTCTCCACTCTCCATCCGAGGCGACCCTGTTCGAGATCCACCGGGCAGCCTTTGGAGAATAATCGAGCTCCTCAAGGGCAAGGGCCAACGTCGCGTCGATTATGACGTCAAGCAACTTGAGCCTATCTTTGATTCGATCCTACGCCAAGGTCCCGAATCCGTGGATGGGTCATTATACTTTTGGAGGGCAGTCTTCATCTCAGCCATTTGCAAGCTATGGAGCCCATTGTTCAATTCCAGGCATCTTATAAGCAGTACTGCCAGCCGCGGTTCATTGTCCGGGTCGATTACTCTTAAAGCAAGCCTTGAGCAGCTATGTGAGAACCCGTATCGACTAGAACAATCCGTAGGAAGAGCTGTGGAACGAGAAGCTGGTTCCAATTCGGGAAGCAGTGATGGGCCTTCAACTGCAGAGGATAATCCAGGATTTGAGGACATAAGCAAGCTGGAAGGACCTCTTGAGGATCTAGACCAGCTTCGTTTAGTATTGGCAGAAATCTCATTGGGTGAGCTTGAGAATTCAACTAGCAGCGAAGGAGTTACGTCCCTTTCTACGGTTGTGGATCCGAATCAAATGCTCGATACTCTGTGTAGCGCAGCTGAGTTCGGAAATTCCAATCTTATCAAAAAACTCGGAATTTGTTTCGGAAACGCAAAATTTATTGGGCACTTTTCTTGGATAGATATTTTACATCGGTGGAGAGCTTTCCAATGGTGGGATAACTCTAACAAAACACCAATTTGTCTTGCCGTCAGGGCCGGTCACCAACCTACCGTTGAGGCCTTAATCGATGCAGAGGCAAATTATACCGGACCATATAACAGCTATGATGAAGACCCAATCTCCATTGCTGCCCTTGCTGGCCACGATGGAATCGTAAGCCTGTTGATAAAACGAGCTTCTGATGATGAGTTGCAACGGTTGGGTTATATGGACGTTCAGGTGTGGAGATGCATGATCAAGTCCTCGGACCGGGAGGTTCATGAGAAGTGCCTCAAAATTCTTTCTGGCATCTATATAGGCTTGGTTGATCTCTTGAGCATCCTTATCCTCATTGGAGAATTTGAAGGACACGAGCTTCTGGAGCCGGTATCTGAGATGGTCAGGAGGAATAATAAGTTAACGGAAGACAAAATGCCGAACCTACTTTGTTTGGGCCCTTGGCAAAGAGAGATTCTGCGCAACCTTCTTGCAAAAGATAAAAGTGGACGAGGATTGGAGCTAGTCCTCAATGTCCTCACCGGAGTTCACATCGAGCAACAAGCTAGGCAAATTCTGAAAACCGCTCTCTTCGGATCTGAAATAGAATTGAACAAAATGCTAGACCCGGACAATTTCTTGGATCTAGGTGTACCTGTTCTACACACTCTGGTATCAAGAAATGCTCCCGAGGCACTCGGCGTGTTCTTGGAGCTTGGTTCTAACTTAGCAACAACCGACGAGCAATGGAACACGGCTCTTCACATCGCAGGCGCTGAGAATCGCATTGCTTGTGCTCGACAACTTTTGAAGCATGGGATAGATCTAGATGCGGAGAATCTGAATGGAGAGACCGCATTGCAGATTGCAGTCGAAGCTGGGCATACGGAACTATCGGAGGATATTAGGATGTTTTTGCGCGTGTCCTCGGACGATGGAAGAGACGGCATGGTTATTTGATACTGGATGTTTCTTGTTGTGGGTGGGAGCTTTCTGTTGCCGTATTGAATGGGTGCGAAACTGAGCTGCGAAACTAGGATTTTCTGGAGTAGGTTTGGCGTTCGGAGGTCTATTGGAGTAGCGTTTTGGAAGGGTAGTGGTGGTACTCGCTCGGCGACTAGAAGTGCTAGTAGGAAGGCTAGGAGAAGCAAGGTTGTTGTTTTCATAATGATTCACGAGTGTGTTTGTCTCTTTGTCAGGAAAGAATCAATGTGGAGAAATGAATAGCAAATGATCAAGGCTCGTCGGAAAAGCAAGGTGGAAGAGTGTTGGCGAGCTTCAAGACTCAAACCTTTTCCTAGCTAGGTATAAATGGCTACATAAATAACAACGTCAATGAGGGGCAGATGCTTGGAACAGGGTGACAATGTGATGAGAACTGTAATCTTCCACATGGAGAGAACAAAGGGACATTTGAAAAGTGGCAGTTTGAAGTCAGCATCAAGAAGAAGCATCGAGATGCGTAAAGCCCGATATAGAAGAAAGAACCTCGAGTAGTCCGGAAGAACATGAGCAGATCACTTGCTCCAGGAGGCACAATGCCATGCTAACCCTTCTCTCTCGAAAGTAGCGCGAAAGATATATTCAAAGTTAAAGGAGTGTCGGGGAATAATATACTCGAGATCACAAACACAAGCGGGCTAGGATCCAACCCTCCCTCTCTCCTTCGTCCCAACGAGAAAACATTGGCCCTTCCTTCCTTCCCTTCCCTCACCTCAAGGCCTCTAGTACCCACAGGTAACAATTTTCCCTCCCTACCCCACCCACATCCTCAGTCACGACGCACGATCCCCCTCCTCCCTCTTTCCCTAGCCCTAGCCCTAGCCAAAAACCTAAGCAAACCACCCAGCACCGAACGACCTCTTCTCCATCTGCGGGACAGGTCCCACAGCCGGCTTCTTCTTATGATGATGCTTCTTCTTCCTAATCGCGTGCAAATCCGGCAGTCCCGTTACCTTGGGATGGCCATGTTTATCTATCACCGTATGCGTGACGTGGACTGTGGTCTGTACGTGTTCCGTATACACGCCCTTGTCATGCGCTGGCTTGATGGTCTCGATTGTTTGGACGGTGGCGTGGACGATCTCAGTCACGTCACGATCCTCGATGATGTCTCGGGCGTGTTTGGAGTGTTTGGAGTGTTTGGAGTGGTGGTGCTCGGAATGGTGATGGGATTTGGGAGTGTGTGTTGGTGTTGGCTTCGGCTTGCGCTTCTTGGTGAAGGGCTTCAGAGGCGGCATGGAGATGGAGGGCGGTGGGGCGAACCCTTTGTGGTGCACGGTGTGGTAATCGATTACGGTGCTGTGCCTGTCTTGCCTGAGGACGGAGGCTTCGCCTGGGATGTAGACGACGGAAGTGACGTAGACGGGGACGATGACCGTGTTATCTATTTGACCTAGTCAGTATTTCGATGTAGATTGAATCGTGTAGTGGGTAGATAGGAAAGACGTACCTCGTTCCTCGACATTGTCGGCAAAGACAGAGGTGGCGCCAGCCAGGAATACCGCAGCAACAGAGAAGAAACGCATAATGAGAGGACGATAATTGTGTACGTAGAGACTCTACGTATGGCCAATTATACAGAGGGAATGAAAAGAGTGTGGAGAGGTGGAAAACCGGAGGAAGTAGAGAAAAGAGAACGAGGGATTGTCATTATAATGGGTGGAATGTCGAGTATCAATTTATTTAGCACTAGTGCGATGAGATGTTTGATTCAGGCAGATGAAATATTTTGTTCCTGGTGTCGAGAAACTGATAGGGAGGAAAAAGAAAAGTTCAAAGGGGTCGTCAAACTTTGAGGTGTAGTTCCGCCACTTGGCATTCTGAGGAGAGCCGCATCAACGCATTCGTAACTTTGATAGTAGAACTCATTATCTTTGGCAAGGCAATTGGGGCTTCGGATTCTAATGGCAATCATCAAGCACAAAACATTATTTGAACGGGGAGGCTTCAAACAGCCATTGTCAAATATTGACATTCATCTTGATCGAGCGAACGGAGAAGCAAATGGAATTGATATCAGATGGTCTTAAAATGGAAGGATACAATTGCCTTGCGTGGATGGCGCATTGGGTGGAGAGACATTCACGTTTTTTGATCGGCAAAATCAGGTATCGGGCGCGATTCATTACCAATCGTGAGGAAACAATGGTCATTGTCGGGGTATCAGTAGTCATGCCGCCGGCCCTGGTTCAGCGAAAGAGAGCTTGTTGCGATGTTGATGATCTTGATTGATGATAGAGAATGAAGGAGGAAGGGGAAATCGCGATGATTTTTGTAGGATCTGCTCGCTAGACCTGGACTAGTGCAGTCACATGGCTGAGACACCTGTTAGACAGTCTCAGACCTACAGGGAAATTCTAAAAGAAAACTCTCTTTAAGTTTGGCATACTTATGAAACGACATGAGTCATAATTTGCATTCGGCGTGTCTAAAACTCGAGATATCCACGTGACTAAATTTAACGTCAATGAGACTTTTCAGGGGCACTCGCTTACGAGGACTTCTTTAATCATCGAACAGAAGTATGTCTAAGAGCCCGAAAACATCAAGCACAAAACATTAGAGTTTGGCCCGAGGGGAGAGCCTTTGGGAATTTGTGCCAAAACCTTACTTTTCCTAGAATTTCCCGATTCACGTACCGCCCCTTTGTTCTGGACGTTGTGTTCAAAATGCCGTTCACTCTCGCTCAACATCAAGGACGACGTTGGACATAAAGAATCTTCCCTTCTAAAATCCTACTACCTTCTCCACCTCCAGGCAAACCAAGCAGCCAACCCCACCATCACAGGGCTGCCAACGTATTTGATAACGTTCTTCGCAACAACCCAGTTCAGTTGTTCCCCAAATTTCTGCCGATTTGCAATGAAGACATTCCTCTCGTTCACTCTCGGAAACTGCCACTCAGGGACCTCGTAACCCAAGAACTCGCAAAGTGGACCCCAGCCTTGCTTGACATTATAAACGAGCAGCCTCTCCTCCGGCACCAATCTTCGAATCTTAGCGTTATGCTCCTCATAAAATGTTTTTCCGCGAGTTGGGAACTCGTTATACATGCCCTTCGGGTTGAGATGAAATAACTCAGTCATCCGTCCAAATTCATCAGGATCTAGAAATTTCCTCCACATCTTCCGCCAAAAACCGACATCCTTTTTAATCAGCAACTCCACAAATGGCCAGATCGTGTCCATGACTGATTCGTGCCAGACGTCTACATTGTCTCTCACAGTGAGAATTACCTTGGCGTCGAGATACGTCTCTAGCAGGTCGTCACAAAATGTCAGACAGGGGTGGTCTGAGATAGCCATGCAGTGGCCAAGCAAAGCATCCCAATCTTTCTTCTCCCAAGTTCCCTTCCCTTCAAGCTTCCATTCGAGTGCACGAACCCATAGCTTGCAATCTGCTGGATTCTCATTGACAATTGAGGTGAAGTGGTATACATCGAAGATGCCGAGGTCGAAGAATGCTTGGCGTAGTGAAGAAGTTCCTGTGCGAGAAAGGCCGAGGACCAGGACTTTCATGGGAACTGTTCTGATCACATTATTAACATAAGGTTTTTGGAAAGAGAAAAAACATACCTTGTGCTATTCGAACGATCGATGTTAGTGGCATGGCGGATAGCAGTGGGGTCAAAGCCGGCTGGCTGTTCTGGCACTGGCCGTTTCTTCTTCACAGACCTTTCAGCCATTGGACTTATCGAAATCCCAACGTCGATGCTAAGAAGTCATATTTTATAAAAGAGAATATGGTTCATTGATAAATATTTGGGGAACAAGCTTGTTTCACTTGCGTCCTTTCTTACTTAATGTAAGCACTATGTTATGCTACACCGGGATCGATCTAGGTTAGGGCTGACATTTAGCGTCAAAGTTTCTCATTAACAACTTAGAGCTCGCATTTCGCTCTCTGGTCCTATAACGTCACGGCAAATCTCTAGAACTTCGGGCTATATTTTAACAATGCTTTATTTGCCAGTGTTATGCACACATGATTTTGAAGACTGCTGCGTGGTAAGCACAGTCGCTTAATTTCGCTTAAGCTGACTATCCCCTTTTTCAAGGATGTGGGGTTCTGTACAATTGTGCTATGACTGACTATCCTACAACTAATTTGGTGTAAAAATCTTAAATACAATAAGAGATCAGCCATGCCTGCCTACTTGGTAGAGAGTGGCCTCACGATGGGCAGAAAGCGGCATACAGACCCTTAGCTGGAGTCTTTTGTAAGGCAAGCGAAAGGGATACGAACAAGCAAGTACAACACCTTTACGTCGCTGTTTAGTGCATCGACAGCTCCTGAAAAGGCTACATAGGCTTAGAGGAATGGCGGTCAGAGCTGTAAACAGAAAGTATTAGCCTCAAAACTGCAAATAGGTGTCCCACCAAGAGGGCAGGGGCAATTACGATGCGCGACGTCGGAGAAGAGTAACACCAGTTCACTGGCCTTGAAATAGAATTGCGGGCCATATTTCTCATTGCCTGACGCTGCAAGGGAAATGGGGGCTGAGATTGGGTTCTCGTGGCTGCTGGCTCGTCTCAAGAGCTGCCGCCGAGAGATTGCACGATCTCGTTGGGCATGTTTTCGCAACTATGCTCTGGCATTGCCTGCTGCTTTTCTTCGAATCTTATATCTGCATTTCGCGCCAGTTAGGGAGACAAATCTAGACGTCTCCACCCACCCCTAATATATGTTTTAATTAACCAAATACAGCTCAACACAGTCGCCCTCAAGCTCACTTGCGCAATGGACGGGTCACTCCTGGCTAATGCCTTTCGGGTGGATTGAAGCCAGATCTGATACTGCATTGCTCATTACTGGCCTCATGGATACACCCAGCAGCGTGCCATGGCTGCCCATCGAACTTCCAACAAGCCCGTCCGCCCTTATACTTCTGTTCTCCTCTTTTAAGGGGCTTTGCTCGATATATCGATATACAATCGCGATACCACGAAAGATAAAGCAATTGACAGCGACAAACATAGAGCAGACTATGAGAAGAACGTTAGAGGCCTTAGGAGTGGCAGGAATGGCAATGAAGGTCCAGAACTTGGCTCATTCAGCGCCAGTAGCGGTAGCAGGTGCCCGAGTCACTGGCAAACCAACAGATGTTCTCGTTCACTCCAAGAAGCACAGGGAACGGTGGTTCCTGTTACGGACCCGAAACCTGCGAGCTTCTATACCGAACTTTCGACAGTTTCGACTTCTAATCATTTCTGAAGGATACAACGACTGCAACCCTACCAAGCCCTAGCAAGAAACTGCATCTCCCAGCATCCGCTCCTTCCATCACACTCCAGTCTCTCAACGTTCACCTGGCCATCTACGAATCGATGGTTGTTTTCAGTGACGAGTTTACCGGCGGGCAGTGGACAATGAATACCATGAATGGGAAATGAGTTGGACGTCCATATTTCGATGTAACATGCTTGCTGGATGAGGGCTCACGACAGGAATAAATCGGTCGCCACAAAGCAGGCATTTGGTCAAATACTGGGTGGAGTTTTGAACATGGTGTACAGTCTCTGTCTATGGAATTCAAAAGCATGCCAGGCTGCAGAAGTGTGTTGCACATCGCGCCTTTCCATTTCTTCAATTTCCCGATTCTTCGAAATGCTCTGACGCTCGTGACTTGGATTTTTGAAAGGCTCCCGTCTGTCGGGAGATTGCACCGCCACCAACAGAGCGGGGCCTTTCACCCGATAGCGTATGCGTACTCCGTACGTCCCGTCACGGCCCGCCCGGCGACTTGGTATTGGACCATTACGGGGCACCTCTGGTCGAAACCAGCTACGTGTTTCCTGAGGTTCTTCTCTACCACAGAAGTTGGGCATCGCAAGTCTGCCCAAACATCCGCGGCTGAGACGAAGGAGCAGACTCTGGGAGACAAGCTGTGCGACCTCATCGAGATTGCATTGGCATATAAGTCCCAGAGATGGCCGCCATGACTGAATTCATCCTCTTCCTGCTTTATAACAGAGCCACGGCAGCCTCGTTTCATCTTCTTTTGTCGAGCATCGAATTTTGTGTTTACTATGACGGCTGTGGCCTCATCAAGTACAGCGACGATCCTAGCAGAGCCTCGGCCTGCCGTGGTAAGGGAATCTAGCCAGACTGCAATCGTGCTAGTGTTTGCTGCTGCAAGTCGACATCATGGTCTTGTTCCTGTCGCGACTGACTTAGATGGCGCAGAGAAGGGCATTCTTCGTCCTCAATTCGATCTAGACGAGATGAAGAGGGCTACTACTAGCAAAGCCAATGTACCTCGAACTTCTGGACCTCGGGATTCTAGTCTGGAGGTAGAGTAAGCGTCTACAGCTGGTGCAAATTAACATGTGGGAGTGCAAATGGCGGCTGATGATTCGAATCACCAAAGGAAAGAAGGAGGAGAAGAAGAGGATAACAAGAGTTGAATAAAGCTTCCATGTCCCTTCCCTTGATTATGCTTGTATCTGATGCGACTTGTAGATCCGCAAGTGCTGATATTCCCAACCACGAGCTTTTCTGCCGATGCTGAAGACAACGAAACATATGTAAGCAAAGAGCAAACTCCAGAAGAGGGTGTAACGACAAGAAGGGGAGGATTGCGCTTCAATCTCTTCTCAGCAATATCATCATTGCTTTCTTTCTTGCGCTCCAAACCAAACATTCGAAAGGACACGGGCTACGAAAGACTTCTCGATAAGCACTGTCAGTAAAAAAAACTATCCTTCTCCCTCAACCTCCTCCCTTTCGTTAAGTAAACAAACATACACACACACACACACAAAAGCAAAACCACTAACTCAGCATTCCTCATAAAAACAGATAAAGACTACCCACCCGGCTTTCCCCAACTCGCCGCCTTCCTCAACAGCGCCGAGAGCTTCGCGATCGCGCGGCGTTTCGGCTGTGCCCATCTCAGAGTCCTGCTCCAGCATCGGCCCGCGGCCACTTGAGCGTGTTCAATTGGATCTATGCCGGGAAGCCGCTTGACGTCGGTCACTACGGTTTCATCTACCACCAAGATGACTTCGTCTCTTTGCCGAATAAGTGTCGGGAGGGATTTGATCATGTCATCAAGGTGTTCTTAAATCGCTCGCTGGGCTCGCATGTTCAGGTGAGAATCTTTACACATCCCATTCCTTCACATCCTGCCTTCACTAGCTTTTCTTTTCGCTCTGTATGCAAACTCTTAAAGCAACAGGACACGATGAAAACACTAAGCAAAGAACCCCTTCACTAACTCCACAACACCAAAAACAGCAATTCTTCAAACACGAACCCCAAAACTGGTAACAACACACTCAAAAACAAGAACAAAGCGTCTACCTCTTCTCCAGCACCAAGATCTCCCTCTTCGCCCAAATTATCGCCATCTGCCTCGCCGTCGTCGTCCTACTTATACCCATCTTTCTATTCTTCCTGACCGATATGAGCAGGAAGACGGCTTCGGTAGTGGTAGTGGTCTTCGTGCTGGCTTTTGCAGTGTTGATGTTAATCATTGGCGCGAAACCTGAGAGTATTTTTGTTAGTACTTGCACGTAGGTCTTTTTCCTCCTCTCGATATACCGGTCTATTTATTTTAACTACTAGAGGTTTCTGAAGCAGCTTGGTTCAGTTTGGCTTGTTTGCTAACAGGTGAACTCTCTAGGTATTGTGCTGTTCTCGTGACGTTTCTAGGAAATTTGCAGGGTGCAACTAAGCTGCAGTTGCGGGATCTGCTTGAAAATCGTTGCTTGCGGTGTGGTTGGGTTTTTGATGGGTTCAGGAACAGACCCGCCATGATATGTCACGGACAATTCTATAATAGGAAAATAGACAAATAATTAGATATTTCTTCCGTTTTCACCTTACAGGCCCTTTTCTCTTTCTCTCATTCTTTGACATGTCTTTCGATCACATCTGCTTCCTGAGCTTGAATAAAGTCTGTATTAGGAAAGGCTCTGCAGTAACTGACTTGACTGTACGCGTTCTTGCACAGGACTTGATACCAGATAATAAAGAAAGGAAAACTCAAATAAAACTCGCGGTCCAGAAAGAGATCTTTACAGTAAGGAAGCAAGGTAACGCATAAATAGTTTTAAGTGTAATCAAGAAAAGAAACTGTTTCATTATTTTTATTGCGTAAGCTCTTAAAAGTTGTCTCGAAACACCTCAATCAAACCGTCATATGATGAATGGAGCTTTGCAAGAGCGATCAACTAACTGAATTCCAGGTAATACTTTTTTTTATTCTAGAGTTAATTATATATTACATGTAGGATAACTAGTATTAGCCTGCTCTCGGGATTGATAAGGAAAGAGCATAGGGATTCTTGTGCCAGGAAGAGGAAAAGAATAAAAGTTCTCAATTTTAAGTAGACATTATGATTAATTGAATGCAAAGCCTTCCTTTAGATCTACCATTGAGCGTGTGCAAATTAACAAGAAGATCCGGATCAAGAAGGCCAGAATTGAGCGTGCAGCACTTCATTTAATAGTCAAACTTTACTGTAGCAGCCAGCACATGTGTATATTTTGACTTCTTCATTTGTTTTGGTTCTATCAATCGACTAGGACATGCTTGGAAACTGCGAGAGCAGCTTTGCTCGACCTCAAAGTCGATACTACCACCAAGCTCGAAATGAGACGCTGTACTGTACGTAGTGGCTGACGGCCACAATCCAGTGTTTAAGTTTCTCGCTAGCAGCCAGTTCTCAGAGTAGTATCTTCTCAATATCAAGTCGAAGGGCTAGCGTGTCGTTCTCGCCACGGGAGGCATGCGTTCTAACAATAATCATCGCATAGGAGACCAACCAGAATCACATCAAAAATAAGGTTTCGGATTTGTTTGGCTGTCGTAATTCCTGTTGGAAGATCGCTGATCTGAATGTCCGTATCATATTGTGCGTTCAGCTTGAGGATCTCAGCTTGTGCGAGCTCTCTCGTCATGGCTGGACTTGCAATCGGCGGCGTGGAACGGTTCTCATCGGCAGAGGTAAGGGTAGGTATGACCGCGCTTGCCTCCAAGGGTATCTTGGTGGGATCTTTTTCAAGAATCGCAAGTACGAGTTCGAAGGCTAAGTCAGGAATATTAGCATTCGAATCACTCTGAAATATATCAGAGACCATACTAGAACGCCATGGAGTCATTGCTGTGGATACATCTTCCTCGGCAGTAGTCGCAGCCGTATTAGGTTCCGCAACTTCTGTTGAGGGCTCGGTCAGGTGGCTGATGATACCAAGAGAATTCAAAGCCTGTGTTTGTAGGTTGTGGTCGCATTCCACTGCAGGGGCGGATTCTGAATTGGAGTTGGTCGAAGCGTCCATGATGGTGGATCAATTCTAGAAGACTATAAGTATGGCGCCCGCAGTTATATCTCATTGCCTAAGTTTAGGTCCTTACCAGTGGCAATTATGTACGAATAAGTATCCTGGCTCTGACGGTCAATTGTCAAGGATGCTAGATATCGTCAAACTAGTGCTCTAACGGCATTCAGAGCGGGCATATTTTACCTTTTACGATGGCAGCGGAGAATAGCAGCACCTGGATGAAAGATCGAAGAAACTCCGAAGTAGTAGAAGAGACGAGTCCGCTACTCCTGGGATCTTTCAAAGTTTCGTCGCGGAAAAGCGAAGGATAAGCGTCTTGACAAATAGGAAACGTTGTGCTCTTTGAGGCCACGGACGCGAACGAATCTGAGAAGGCCTCCCAAAGAATGGAAAGTCTAATGGAGCGTTGAACTCCCTAGATGTGTTTGCGGATTTGAATTGCGAATGTGGAGGATATTTATGGGGGAACCTCGTGGTTGGCAGATGCACGCAGATATTCCCAAGCTAATTAGCTCCGAAAAATACCCACAGTATTTCGATCTCATCTCGAAATGGTATCTTTCCGTAGCCCATCACAAGATAGATGGATCTATGTTATACAATCCATAGAGACAGTAGGCACATTTATACCATTCTTCATCTGTTCAGGCCTAAGTAAGCAAATCCATTTTACATAAATCCATGAGCGCAAGTTAAGATGCTGAGTAGAACTCACGGAGTTTCGGGGATAATCTAATTAGAGATGAGCATTCTGAAGCAAACGCCGTTAAGCATCACGGGAAATCAAACGAATATGCGAGGAAGTTACTCTGTTACACTGACTTGTAAAGCGAACAAGACTTTGTGACTATACTCAGCCATGGGGACAGAACACAAGTAGGAGCTAACAGATAGTATCAACAACCACAAGATCTTCAGCAACTTCCAGATCCATCGGCGGAAATAACAGACCCTATATCAGGGGTTCCAGATCTTCATCTCCAGCCCGCCATCATTATCCTCATCCGGAGTAAGCCTCGTTCAGACCCTCATCACCAACTCCGATATTGCATCCGCGCTCGTTCAAAACATCCCACTGGAATACTTTATTTCTTGTATTCCGCATGACAAGAAAATCGCTATCGAGTCGCTGAACCGCTTGTCTGAAAACACATCGGAATCTATTTTGGTCTCCTTTAACGATCGCCGAGCGCGCATATTGCACGAGATCCGTCGTCTCAGTGTGGTATAAACCCGCGAATAACTCGGGTGTCCGACTGAATAGGATATGTAGATATCGTGGGGCGTCTCGAGAGAAAGCGGAGTAGTATCTTTCCAATAATTCCATTGCGTAGATGCATGTTCGATGGTGCTGATACGAAAAAGGTATATCCATGAGATCGGCCTCAAACAATCCGCCAATCGTATTTTGTTGCTTTATAAAGCTCCAGCTATTGGTGGCAGCTGTAGAAATACGCTTGTACTGGGGTTCAAGGTATTGCAGAATCTCAGCACGTTTTCCCTTGAAGGTGCGTATTTCATCCGCATCACTCGCTAGCCTGCTCATGAGGAGGCATCTCTCAACTGGGTGGTGCTGTCGGAAAGGGTTATAGTGGTGTAATCTATTAGTGTCTCTGTTGTTCGTACCAGGTAGCCATAGGGTTTCATGATAATACAGTGCCATCCCCTTCTTGTAGGTCAAGAATCGCTCGAATGTTTCCGCGTATGCCAGTAAGTTATCGAACATATCGGCAGCACACTCAATAGGCGCATCGCCTTTTATCAAATCAGTTATCTGCAGCGTCAAGTCTGAAAATCTTTCTTCTTGGTTTGTATCAATTGCAGAATTCGTCGATGGTGGTACGAATCTTGGGATCTCGCTGGTCTCCGCAGGTCGAATTTTGAACTTAGAGATCCGCCGAAGAAGTTTCAAAGGCATCAGAGCCTTAGTAATGTCGATGTTATGGCCCCAACGCACGCTCTGAACACCTGAGTTGGTGATGCAGAAATGTACAGACTTTAATTCAGTTCGACAAATAGTACGGCATAACTGGTGAAGTCCCCAAGGTGGACAGTTCCAAGAACCCGTTTGTGGATTGACAATGACTACTATGACCCAATTGCGAACTTTGGCCACACTGAGCTGATGGTGCGTCGTAGACTTGGTGATAATGCGGTCATGTAGATATCTCGTGAGTGGAGAGAAACAGGCTTGATAGTATGCATTCCAGCTCAAGGGTGATTGAGGTTGGCAAGCCATATAGAACAGGTTCTTCTCGTAGAGCCACCCACTAGCCTCTTCATTAATTTGACGATTGACAGAAAGCAGCGCTGGTGAGAGTTCATATTTGGTCCTAGCACCATACCCCTGCGGCTTTTCAACTGACTCTCGTGATCCTAACAGGGGATTCCGAAGCAAAAGGTCGTAGATGATGTCGCGGAGCTCGACAGGCATTCCAGTGAAACAGGCTGCTGGATTGGACGCCCCAATTGACTTATTAGCAGCTTCTGCACCGAGCACCTCAGCTTGCGTTAAGTTCTTAATCCCAGTGGTAGCTGCAGATATTTCCTCCTCGGTACGGAAGTAGGTACTCGACATTTCGATGTTCGTGCCCGGATTGCTTGAGTAGTCGGTCGGTGTCGAATTGTGGAAAGGGTTGTTTGTAGGACTAGATGTCTCCATTTCGTCTGCTAGACGCGTCTGCTCCATGCGCGCTGAATTAGAGTCTGCTTCGATGGTGGACGATGGTTGGTAGCGACAGAGATAACCTGTAAAGGGGTATCCGCAAGCTAAAAGCCCGTATTAGCATGTTTTCGCAGTAAAATACAAAGACCTTACTACTAGATCTCAACGTGCAGAAACTTGTTGTGTTGCTAGACCAGTTCCTAGGCTGTGGCTTTGGGAAGGTGTAAAATAAGTCCTTGAGCGAGATATCCCAACGTATGCTTCGTCGACTCCAATGGTATTTTACTCCTAATAGAAGGATCAGCACCTTCAGCTGGTTGGATCACCGATAGAATATTTAGAGAGGCCGAGTACGTGGCTATTTTACATTGAGAAGGCAAAGTGCCAAAGAAGCGATGGTGGAAAGAGGAGACCAAATCGTCCGTACAGACTAAGCGGCAGCAACCCTAGTGCCAACGAAGCTAGCAAAATATAACTCAGTGAACGTTCTTTCAACCTTCGGGGTTTAATGCTGCAAAGATCACTGAAGCATCGAACACGTAAAGTACTGTCAACACTTGCAAGAACGAGATGTGACTGGCTACGTAACAAGGGAGTATGTAGAGATGCAAACATAGACTGTTTTCTTTAGTTCCTGATGACTCCGGATAGTCACTATGGGATCCATCAGTCCATGGAAGAGTCCTGAAACATCCAATCCCCACTGGCTTTTTATATCTGTGCCGGCGCAAAAGTACCAATCTAGGTGGCATGTCAGCCTTAGCAGTTGAGACAACATTTCTAGTAATTTTCCTCACATTAAGGGCAAGGGATGTGGGCACTGGGCCGTGAGGCTCTTCCAAGGCCAAGGCCTGCAGATGATCTAATTTATAATTAAGGGACTGTTAACCATAATAATACAAGTTCAAAAAAGGGGGGGAGAGATCTTAAGTCTCCGCGGATGGGAGCCAATCTTATCTAAAAAGAAATCGTATAAGTGGACAGTAGTCATGGATCAAAATGTTCTAGGGAAGTCAAATGGCTTACTTGTGCGCCATGTAAATCGCAAGACCGACTAGGTCATTCGAGATGTCATGTCTAAGGCAGCAATCAATGCAATTGCGTACTGTCCTTCCATTGTGCTGCGCTAGATCACTATAGGAACAAGCGATCCATTCATCGACCACCACTCTACAAACATAGGTAACCATATGCACTGCTTACACCACGTTTCCACTAACAGTCCAAATATCATATATTCTCACCTGACTCTCTCCAATCCTTTATTTATCAAACGGCTCTACCTCTACGCCTATCGGCGTCGTCATTGAACACTGCAACCAGTCCACATATTCCGAAAACCGCGTCACACTACCATATACCCTAGCTTTCTTCACACCTCTGATGCCCTCGAACAAGCGCAACACCTTATGATCCGAGCTACCGAATTGTGCTTGGGAGACCTCCAATGTTAACTCTTCCACACCAGTGAAAGCATCCGTAGCCTTCTGCATAGAGAAGTTTGGGTCACAGTCTAGACGGACTCGTATATGGTATCGTCTGATCAGGGATATAAGAGCTGGTGAGAATATAGTGCTGTAGTATAGTCGCAGTCGTGGAAGATCGGAGAGAAGATTGGGATGCGCGAGGAAGGTATTGTATCCATATAGTATCTGCCTGGCTTCTTCATGGATCTTCTTGCAGGTGGAGAGGATTTGGGGATATATAGGAGGATCGCCGAGGATTCGTGGTTTCGAGAGAGCAGGTACAATAAGGAGTTCGAGGTATATCTGATTGCGAGTTTCGCCAGGGAGGTCTAGGAATCTGCACTCTATCATTTTGCTGTTATGACAACCACGTCTAAGGACAGAATATATATTGAAGCAATGAGCACCTGGTGCAGAAGGAATGAAATACGGACCAAAGGGTAAGTGATGTGTGAGGTCGTCACCAACGAAGCGTGCCAAGACTTTGATAAGATGCCGGCGCCATGCCAGTGCAAGGATAACCGAATTCCCGTGCGCAAACACCACCCTCACCAAAACACCAGCAAAACCGATATCACCACTAGATTTCAAAATTGAATTAAAACTCAACCACGCA
>QYAJ01000241.1:0-75703 GCA_003988865.1 Phialocephala sp. D728 | reverse complement strand
AAAGTAAACATGGCCCGAATTTCACGACCCCCTAAACAGTTGCTCGAATCAGAGCTCCCAGAGGCCGATAAACTACGACTAGCCCTTCAATTTCTTCGCAATAACCCCACCATCCCTCCTATAAATGCGATACGAATATAGAAGCTACAAAAGCCTAATACACTACGTCAAGCTTGGCTGAGGGAGCAAAAAAGAATGGCAGGAAAGGCAAAGTATAAAGGAGGCTATAATAAGATACTAGACTCTTCTCAAAAGAAAGCGTTAATACGATTCGCTGCGAATTATGCTATGGGAGGGGGAAAGAGCGCTACTAAACAAATGCTGTACAACTACGCTATATTTTTTAAAGTGAAAGCAGGGAAAGCTCCTTCTTCTTAGAGATGGTTTCAAATATGGCTAAAAACTACAAAAAAGCTTCACACAATAAAAACTAAGCCTATTGCCTCCCATCGGGTTAATATGCATATTGAGGACGATCTTCGGCATTAGTGCTTCCTACGAAGATTGTCGCCACCAGTAGAACGATATCAACGATAAAATCGAAGCCGCCCTCACGTCCCCTACTCGAGCTAAATACTCTATTTTACGGGAAAGAACATACAAGTGGTTGATGCTAGGGAGCCTTGGAGAGATGGAAATTCAACGCCATAGAGATAATTAAATTTATATCTATAAATCAAAGCTTTCGTCGCGCGCAAGTTTACAAAAGGGGGGGTCTATATTAGCGTCAGTTGCTCTCGATAAGATTAAAAACAAGGAGTTAGTAGCCCAAGAATCAGCTTTAAAAGCCGCTCGCGCGGCTGTTGCTACAGCTGAAAAAAAAGCAAAAGAAGAGCTTCACGTTTAGGGAGTCGCAGATCGTAAAGCAAAGAGAGAGCGAAGAAGGTTTATTAAAAAACAGCGAGTTTTATAGTTGCGGGGTCTCGTCCCACCCATTCTACCAAAGCTAGAACTCCCTATTCGAGATCGTCAAAAAGAACAAACAAAAGAGGAAGCTAAAGGTATACGGATCCGCAATCAAGCTTTGTACGATATTCTAGCTCGAGAAAAAAAGGCCTACGAAATGCTTAAAAGTAGAGAGATAGAGGGGTTTGGAGAAGATATACCTATCGACCCCGCGATCCTAGCAATAGAACAAAGCTTTCATATTAAAAAAAACCCCCTAAGTCAAGTACTTATCAAATCGGACGATAATGAGAACGAATACGATAATATTATACCTACTTCTCCTTTAGAAAGAATAGCAATAAGTGGTGATAGCGAGAAGGGAGTGGGTAGAATGGATCTTTGCTCTTCACCCCCTATTTTAATTGTTTCGAACGATTCATTTAAGAATAATCAGGATTTTATTAGGTTTTCATGAACTACTATCAATAGCTTCATTTTTTTCAAATATATATATATATTATATAGGTTGTAGTGATGTGCGCAATGGAAGAATCATGTCGCAGTTTAGTGGGGTTTTGCACCAAAAGTGTGACACATTGCTTTCGCGTGACACATTGCTTTCGCCCACTTAGGGTGAGGGCCCCAAAGTGAAGTCGTCAAGACCCACTATTAGTGGCCAGCCATGGCCCTAGATTAAGCGAGCGACCCCAGCCAAGCCCCCTATTTTGACTTCTTCGCTGTTGTTGCATGCTAGTTCAAGGAAACTTGCAGAAAAAGCAGTAGTCATGAGAATTGAGACCAGAATCTAGGGTCAGTCATTTCCTGGGGCATATATGTGGAGAGGCTCTAGATTTAATCTATTTGAAAGTAGATTCGGCACACGGCAGCGGTTACCCCTCGATCGGAAGCTTTATGGTCGAGGGCGACAAATCATTTCTTGAATCTTTAATCATGAGATTGGGAGAAAACATAATAGACGGGAGCGTGGCTGTAATCCCACATGGAGCGGCCTTGCAATCTATCTAGATCCGGGAAACGGAAGATGGTTGTCGAACTATCCTCCGCAGTTCTATTAAGGATCAATGGTTGATCCCTCCGTGAAAGCCAGAAGTATATAAACCATTGCACCTCACCATCTTTCAGGTTTGTTTTCAAGAAGCAAGCGCCCAACAACACGCAATCATGATGCTCTTCTCCACTTTCTTCTTCTCACTCTCTGCCTTCGCCGGGGCCTTGGCATACCCCGCCGAACTCGGGCCTTCCTTTAACATCACAGAAGAGCTTGTCAAGCGCCAGTCCCTCACTTCCAGCGCCACAGGAACGAATAATGGCTACTACTATTCTTACTGGACTGATGGTGGTGGGTCCGGCACTTTCACGCTTGGATCCGCGGGTTCGTATAGTATGACTTGGTCGGGCGCTGGAAATCTTGTTGGCGGCAAGGGGTGGAATCCAGGAGCTGCTAGGGCGATTGCCTATTCGGGGACTTATAGCCCTAATGGTAACAGGTATGTTTGATTTTTTCAGAGCAATATCTATTCTCCTTTCCATAATGTCAAGTGTTGGATTCATTCCAAACTCAGACGTTTCTCACTCTAGGGCATTTATCCCACTTCCAAACCTCTCCAAAAGATCCATGCTAACACTAAAACCACCCTCTAGCTACCTCTCCGTGTACGGCTGGACCACGTCCCCCCTCGTCGAATACTACATCGTCGAATCCTACGGGACCTACAATCCCTCTTCCGCCGCCACCCTCCTCGGCACGGTCGTCAGCGACGGCGCAACCTACGACATCCTGCAGACAACCCGCACTAACGAGCCTTCGATCGTCGGCACCGCGACCTTTCAGCAGTACTGGTCGGTCCGGAGAACGCACCGCGTAGGCGGCACGGTCACGACGGCGAATCATTTCAACGCGTGGGCGGCGCTGGGATTGAAGTTGGGGAGCTTTAATTATCAGATTGTGGCAACGGAAGGGTATATGAGTAGTGGGAGTAGTAGCAGTGAGTCGCCCTCTGCAGTGTAATCTTTCAGACTCGATGGAAATTCCATCTTGATATGCTTTTTTCGCTTCCTACAGGCTATATACTAACTCTACCACTCTCAGTCACCGTCTCAGAAGGCACCCCCTCCTCCGGTGGTGGCGGTGGAGGTGCCGGAACAACCACCGCACCACCAACTAAAACTTCCACTACCTCAGGAGGAGGATCCACTGGCGGTACTGTCGCCCAGTAAGTTTCCCTCACTCCCTCATACCCTCACAACTGCATTCTCTCATACGAGTGTTTTTAGATATTGTTAAAAGATGCCCTTGCTGATAATTATATACAGGTACGGACAATGCGGCGGCCAAGGATATACGGGTCCCACGGCTTGTGTGGAGGGCACGAAGTGCACGGCTGCGAGTCAGTGGTACTCGCAATGTCTTTAGGCTGTGCAATACTTGGGAGAGTGGTGGAAATAGGAGGGATGGGCTGGGGATGAGGGTGGGGGTGGGATTGAGGATTGGGAGGGAGGGATTCGGTTCTGGGCTGAGGGATGTATATAGCTTGTGGAGGGGTTTGAGGCTGAGATTGTATATATGAGCAGTAGTTTTCGTTTTTGAATTTGTATATAAATTCATGTCGACATGCATCACCTTTTGTGCTGTCTAAGGACTTGAGTGGTCGGAGCAGAGTGAGAGTTATAGTCGATTCTCGTAGTGAATTCCTTCGCGAAGGGGTTACACCTCTTGCCACTTAATATCTACCCCGCATTTAGACCCTACGTTCATGAAAACTCGCTAGGATGTAAGAGTTGTTCAGATCAAGAGATTTCTATCGTAAATATTCTATATTATGTCGTACATGATGGTAAACTTTCAACTGTTGCACGTGACTTTAGTGCCAATAACATGATCCTGCCTGCTTAGGGAGAGGGATACACCTTAGGTAGGCAAGGAATACCTCAGGCAGTCATGTCCTTGAAACTGATTTATTTAATTTATATCTCTTAACTTCTGGTTGCTATGCAAAACGTTGTGTCCATGATCATCATTGATGTTTCCCTCGTAAGATTATACTGGAAAACTCGAAAGCTTACTGGCTCACTCACAAGCTCTCTTCTTCTCCCATCCCCGCACCCCCTTTCCTCCTCCATATCACATCTCACCTCACAAGTATAACTTAAGCCTCCTCCCCACATACCCTAACATCCTCAAAGACCCCCACCAGAACAGCACTCAACCCCACCCTTCCCCTTAAAATACTCTCCCTCATCTCCCTTATCAATCTTACTCTCTCCTCAAGCACCAGTCCGAAAACGCGCCATTTCATAGCGGGACTGCTCCATTCTTTTTCTTCTCCAATTCCCTCCCTCTCTCCAACCTTCTCTACCAACCTAGCCCCAGAGCCTCTGCTTGGAACAGGGACAGGCGCAGACCCAATAATCCTCGTCTCTCGATTCATCTTCCTTCTTTCATCCTCGATCGCTTTGAGATGGAAGAGGATTTCTTCTCGGTGCTGAGAGATGGTGAATTCGAGGTCTTCGAATCCTTCTACTCCACCACCTTTCGCAATTTCTAGTGAGTCAAAAGAAGCACAATCTCTCACTAAACCACTCAACCCCCTAATCATCCCCAACAACAGCCCATCTTGCGCTCTTCTTTGTCCCTTCTCTCGGTTTAGGTGTTTATTAACATCTGTTATCTGTTCAGAAAGCGGTAAACGAGAAAAGGTAATCCAGTTCCGAGGTAAAAGGGTGATGAGTGGGAAGTGGGTTGTGGCGTAAGTTTGGCGGTGCGTGGTGTGGGAATGGGAGAGGAGGTGCAGGAGGCGGGTTAGATGGTTGTGTGCTAGTGTTTCGTGGGATGGTATGGGTGGGGGTGAGAGTGAAGGTAGGAGTGGGAGGTTTGAGGACACGGCCCAGGTTGTGGAGAGATCGGGATTGAAAGACATGGCCCCGGGCGTGATGTACGAAGGCGGGAGTTTGGTTAATCGATTCCTTGCTGACGAGGGAGGACTTGTCGTCTCTATTGACGTTTCCGATACAGCTGATACGGCATGCGATGTAAATGTGGCGCAAACGGGAACAGGGACAGCAAGAGGAATAAGCTTTAGAATAGCCAGCAAGTCTTCGCGTAGCGTGGCATGCGTCTTCTCAATCAACTGGCCATAGGTCGTTAATCCACCCACGAATCTTGTAATCTGCGCTGTGATCTCGTTGATCTCCTCTTGACTCAGGTATTCCTCTCTCCATTCTGATTTTCCATCTTTGTGTTTTCCTCTCTCGTTCTTGTTCTCGGCCGGGAATGCGAGTTTGAATGTCGGTGATGTTGAAGAGGAAGAGGAAGATTCTGAATCGGTGCTGTAATTTGATTTAGGGTTGGAGATGGAAGGAGAAGGCGTGGGACGTTTCTCATCGAATGAGTAGTCAGATGTCGGACTCTCGATCACTAGTGGTCGCGAGATGGCGCTTTTGCGGATTAGTGCTGGTTGTCGGTGAGTCTTGTGCAGTTTGATACGGGAAAGTATGCAGCCCATTCTTCCATTTCTTAGGATTCCTGTTCGGTCGTGATAGCAATAGCAATAGCAATAGCAATTGGCATCGGCATCGGCATCTGATATTAGTGAAGTGAGAATATAGCATTCTTGAGATTGGGATGGAGGGGGTTGATAAGGAATATGAGTGTGAGGCGAAGTGAAGAGAGGGGAAGGGGGCTGGAGGACAAGGAATGCAGTTATATTTATGCTGAGCGCCCCTTGCTTTTCTACACAGCTGTGGCCCATTACCTATTGATGCCGGATCAACACAATATCCAGACGCCGAGAACTCCATTGCCATACCTTCTATCCAAAACTTTCAATATTCGTGAATCATAACCCCACCAACTCCTCCTTCCAATCCCAACACATCCAGTCCGCTCACGTGATTCACCCCAATTAAACAACCTTCTCAGACTCAGACATTTTCGCAAACCCCTCAATCTTCCTCACTAAACTCCCTAACCTCTCTTCACACTCCTCTATGATCCTAATCCTACTTTCTACAAAAGTGACAAAGCGATGCATCATGATGCTGTCATTGATATTCCCCTTTACATTTCCTCTCATGCCACCTCCTGGAAGCCCGTTCCAGCGTGATTCGAGACAGGCGGTGTA
This sequence comes from Phialocephala sp. D728, assembly GCA_003988865.1. Lineage (NCBI taxonomy): Eukaryota > Fungi > Ascomycota > Leotiomycetes > Helotiales > Mollisiaceae > Phialocephala > Phialocephala sp. D728. The sequence continues at coordinate 69,674 of QYAJ01000241.1, read as the reverse complement.
GATTGCGTTTTTGAGTTCTGAGTTGAGAACTGAGTGAAGGGAAAGGTCGCCGTGAAGGGCGGAGGTGGTGTCGGTTAAAGTGTTGAGGGGGAGGGTGAATGTATGTAATTGTGGGGATGCGGTTGAGGATCGGGGTGAGCTCGAGTACGTAGTTGACGACGTGGGAGAGGACGATTGAGAGCTGGATGAGGGTGAAGAAGGAGAGGAGTTTCGAGTTCTGCTTTTTGGGGTATATGGAGCCCGTATGGCGTTGTCCAGAGCTGTGCGGAGGAGGTTGAGTGCCTGATATTTTGGTCAGTAATTTGAATTACTTATAATGTGCATTCATATCGTTCAAATATTTAGCACTCAAGTCTGAATGTAATTAAGGAATGAAAGAAGACTCACACCCTCGCTCCTCCCCACGAGCACTCCCCTTCTCAAAAACCCCCTCCCAACCCCCTCCCTCACCTTCCACACCTCCCTAGCAGCCATCTCTCTCTCCTGAATCCTCAGTCTCTTCATGCCATGAATCTGTGCTTCCTTCCTACTAAAAATATGTACCAGATTCCCCGCTAAATGATTCGTCAAATATTCCTGTTTTTTTAATTGTCTCGACACTTTCCTTATCAAACTCTGTAAGAATGCAAGTTCGGATATTGGGAGCGAGAGGGAAGGACCAGGTGACGCGTGTGGATGTGGGTGTTTGGGAAGGAGAGAGAGGGTCACAAGTGAGGGGAGAGACGATATAGATGAGAATTTCGAGTCTCGAGTGGCGATGCTGCTCGTGCGTTTATTGTGTGCTGTAATGGAGGAAGAGATCGAGCTGGTGTTTGAAGTGGATTTGTGGAAGATGTCCTTTCTGCGGAAGGAGGGTAGAGGTGGATTAACTGGGAGGACGACGATGGTTGAGTCTGTTGCTGTGGTTTTGGAGATCTTGCTTAATTTGGTGGTAGGTGTCTTTTTGAGCGTGGATAGTGTTTTCGAGGATAGCTTGGTAATGGATGTGAATTCGCTCCAGACTTGTTGGTTTGGCCCCGAAGGTTTGGGTTCGGCGGTCATGATGAGCGGATCTGCGGTCTGTCTTGCGATGCCAAAGAACTTCCGGAGTAGTTGCTTCATGGCTGCGGTTTTTCGTTTCCTTAGGGCTTGAGGGTCTGGGAGAGCGCCGGACATGGCGGTATCTTCGGGTAGGGGAGGAGTGCGTGGTGGTAGGAAGAAGAGTGTTGAGAATCGGTGATCCATTATGAAGTGAGTCGTGAGGCTACTCGATTCGATGATTGTATTTGCCTCCACTTGAATGTTTGGCTTCGTAGTACGCCTTCTGACTTGAACAACAGTCCTCAATGATATCCAATTGACCCAGATCACCCTAGAGAATGCCGATATCCAACAGAACGAACTCTAAATTCCCGAGTATCCAAATTCGCCGACCCGAAAATATATTGCTGAATATAAATTCTCAGTCCGAAAAATGCCGTCTCGAAAATATCGGTTCTCAACCCGACAGCGATATTCCCTCAATCACCAACAACAAAACTCCAAAGAATATCGAAATCTCAGGATAGACAATCAAATATACCCAGATACAAAATCACTCCTTTCCCAATACTAATCTGAGACACCCTATCGCGATCTTCACGATCTGCAGCTCACCCCCACCAAATCCAGTCCAGCTCTCTCGTCCGTTACACCTGTCTCTCACCTTTCACAAAACTAACTGGAAAGGGCTCGAGCTCGGCCGGCGAGAAAATCGCAATTTCAGCTTTCCCCGAAACACAAACAAACCAAACACGCGAAAAGAGGAAAAGAAGAGAGGAAAGAGAGAGGAAAGGAAGGAAAGATTCTGGAAGGGAAAAGTGGAATGGCAAATGTGAAATGGCAAATGTGAAATGGGAAAATTGTGAGGACGATCTGCACGATACGTGTGTGGTGCATAGTGGCATGAATTTTGGGGGGCCGTGCTTCTAGGGGTCTCGGAGAATTGGGCGTCATTTTGGGCCTTGGTATGAGAGGGCGTCGTCTCAGGTTGCGATCTGAGACACGCTGGCCCTGGGCAAAACAATCAGCCTTGTGCCTGGGTGAATGGGTGGACATGAGTGCTCGGTTAGAGGCCGGCATGATTGTGCGTTCTTAAATTATTTTTGGTTGCTGGGAAGATTGGATAAGAGAAATATATTAATGTTTTGGTAGGGGAAATGGATGAAAGGAGATTTGGGGATTTGGGTCGAGGGTTCGGATGGCTGGGTCAAATGCACTAGCCGTTTTGAGAATAACGGTTTTGTCAGATCACGTGATCATGCCAGCGATAACATGACCCACGTGGATTTTGCTTCCATTTCAGGTCATACTGTAAGGCATCCATCGTGTAGCAGAGCTCTGCTTCCCTACGTCTCTAGTATTCTGAGACTTGAACCTTCCACCGTACAAGATATGCCGTTTCTTGGCTAGTCGTGTCGTTGATATCCAGCAGACTACCAAGTCATGACTTGTGGGTTATCTTGAGCATTAGTCCATCGAGAGAGGTACGGAAGGACCATACGAGGCGAAGTTGTGGGACGAGATGCTGAGAAGCCAGTGAGCAGGAGCAGAATTTTTGATGATTAGTGATGACTTTCATATTCAAGTGAATCAAATCTCGAGCAAAGATCTTGAGAACCTGGGCATCGGCTGAAAGGAACAGGCTGGCGGTGTTCTAGGCATAGGTGGATGAAAATAATAGGAAAGACAGTTTTATCGACTGAAGGCGCCTTGAAACCTCTTTGCGATTTGGTTTCCTCTTGTGAAATGTGAATATGAGTTGTGAAATATGAAATATGAAATCCATAGACGCTAAAGGTAAAAGAAGCGAATTAAATGAATGCACTTCAATTTGGGGATCATGCAGCCTGCGGTGATGCACGCAAGGATGCCAAGCACTAGCCGTCAAGCCATTGAGGCACTGAGCCACTTGGTTGGGTAGAGTCGCATCCCAAAATACGCGTTTGCGAATCAGAAGATCCGCTGGAAAGGTTGACGATGATGCGCAAAGGAATACTTTTTGTTGATAGATAGATAGAAACCGGTCGCACATTGTAAGAGATCTAAACAGGAGATTGTCTTCCTTCATCTACTGGCCTCCGATCCCCTCCAATATCCAACAACCCTGCCATCCCATCCATCCTGCTCGCGCCAATTATCCTTCCCTTATCGTGTATTCAGTTGCGACTTGTGCATTGCTCGCGTGATGAAGCTGTGATGAGAGTTCATTCGTCATCTTCATCATAGTCGTCCTCATCAGCAGCGACGACCTCATCGACTTCATCGAGATCATCCTCCTGAGGGACCTTTGCGCCCTTGACCTTCTTGGCAATTGCCGCAGGTCCAGACTCGACCTCTTCATCAAACTCCTCTTCTTCTTCACCAACATCGTCTTCAGGAGCATCTTCATCCTCCTCCTCATCCTCGTCATTGACAACGACGGGTGCCTTGGCTTTGCCATTTTCGGTGCCGTTGCCCTTGGCATTAACGGCGACGGGAGCTTTCTCTGTTGGAGCTGGAGCTGTCTTGCGCTTCTTTTTGGCGGGTTGTACTTCTGTTACTGGTTTGTTAACTTAAGCACAACTTAGACGTGATCGTTGCGACCGCATTGGAGGGAATTGCAGGGGTGAGATATAAAATGCCGCATACCTTCAGGTTCCTCCTCTTCCTCTTCTTCTACTTCCTCTTCTTCTTCCGCATCAGAGTCTTCGGCGACATCTTCTGGCTCAGAGTCTTCGTATCTGTTGTAATGCGATGGTTAGCTTTGATGCCGCTATTGATGATTCTCACCGACTTGGTTTTTCAGCTGACGGCACCGCCGTTTGCGCCGGAGCTGGCTGCGTAGCCTTGTGCGCCAACTGTGACGCGCATTGAGATGTCGATATGCCTTATGGAGCTGTAGAGGTGCCAAATACAGCTCTAATGGCAATAGTTGATGGAACCAAGGGGAAAGGTGGATAAAACATACTCTTCTTCCTCCTCGCTCTCGTCACTTGGGAGAGCAACAAGCTCCTCATCTTGCTTCCTCTTTCTCGTAGACATTCTGAACTTGGAAAAACTTGTAGGAAGAAGTTGTATGGGGATATGAGATGGTGGGCAGATGGGAATTGAAGAGAAGAGATGAAATTGTGATGGTGTTGTGGACAGATGGGCGGGAGAAAGAAGGGGAGCTGAGGCACGGCGAGGGGATGATCGGGGGGAGAGCTCAGCGACTGGTGTGATAGAGAGCTCGGACCTGAATTCCTGGGGTTGCGCTCCGTGCAGCACGTCACTGATAGCAAGTGCTAGGCCCGATGGGGTTATGCGAATGCAGGGGGTGAGCATGCCAGATGCGGGATAGCGCAGCACGTGGGGAGCAATCGGACGAACATCTCCGTTGACGTTTGGAGGTTTTCTTCCTGGTGAATGTTGAAAGGGAGTCTTGGATAGTTGAGTTGCTATCTTGCTGCATTATCAACAAGCATTTCATGCCGGTTGCTCAGCAGCGGCCAGTCCAGACCCGGAGACGCGTCTGCTCACTCAGGGTCAGGGGCATGGCTCGGAAGTCCGGTCAACTCACGTTCGGGGTTTAATTGTTTGTTTGCACTTTAAATGAGTACACAGTACGATGCTTGCCTATTCTCAAGGGCTCTTGTCGCCCACCTAGAGTCTCAAGGTCAAGGTTAGTCTGAGCTCACGTGATAGTCATGTGAGTTCCACGGGCACCCATGGAGGGTTGATGCCACAGAAAATGTACTGCGCGGAGTATGCTGAGTAATGAAAGGTTTAAAGCATGCTAGATTGGAGAATAATCCAAGCCTTAGTAGCCTACCAGATCACCCTTTTAAAGCTTTAAGGGTCGCTCAGTGGACGGACACGGGAGGAAAATATTACCAGAGCATTGTTGTTTCTCAAAAGCACTTGGGCTTTGCAGCGTGGCATCTCGTTACCATTTCAATAATAACCTGTAAGGATTGAATAATTGTTCCCTTAAACTTAAATGTCGAGTGTAACTTTACCCAGATATATCCTCGGCAACAGATTAAGCGAAGACAGAATGTTTTAGTATTCTTCTATTGACTTTTATTCGATATGAAACTGTTTACTATTTCAACTCTCTCAAAACATTGTTTCGAGCAACTCTATGTAGAATTGTTCTGTGGTCCTCTTCCTCAAAACTTGTCAAAGTCACATGATTCATCTCTCTTGCCTCAAATGTCTCCTCTTCTTTTTTCTTGACCTTTAACTCAGATAAGTCTACTACAGACTGATAAAGATGATAAATCTGTAACTTTTTTTTATCTCTTTCGCGTTTTGCACCAGAAGGAATATTCGTAGCCACATGACTGAGATATGCCCTCCCATTCATAACATATGAAAAACAACTGTTTCCCTCACAAAGTTACGCCCTCTTCTACAGCAACACGGCCATCATGGGAAGCTGTGGGTTCGAGTGCAATGCAACGCACTCATACAGCGCTCTACAGCCAAGTGTGCTCGCTTCACTTGAAGCAAACGCGGGCTTGTGTTAGTTATGAACGCTGCATTCATCGCTCATTAGGTACTTGCAATCGCGTTCAATTAGACCTTGGCCAAAAAAAACATGAGGATAGAAAATGTCAATGTTGCCATGAAATCTAGATAAGTATTTGCGACAGTTTGGCGGGATCACCTTAAGCATGTCGCTCCTTCCCTCCTATCTTTGATGGTGCACATACACTGGCAGAGAATTTGGAGCCACCTCCAATGTGCATAACCTATATGATTCCTAATATTTGATGCTTGGAGCTTCTCCACCATTTTCAGACATGATTATCACACTACCAATTGTAGGGCGACAAACTGCGGATGGAGCTACTTCCCATTCTATTCTCATTCTCGGCGCCCCATGCATCGTGACTACCTTCCTTGCACAAATATTAAGTTAGCTCTTCCAAAGACATGCATTTTGACTGGTATACAATCTACCATTACTTCTGCGTCTCAAGCGACGCTTATTGATACAGCGCTCCAATATCAATATTTTTAAAAGTTACACATATTCGAGAACGGCATAGTCGTCACTATTGTTAATACCCAATCCAAGCCGCATTCGAGTTGGTTCCACCAAAAATCTTTTGGCATGCTTTCCGCGAGCGAATTTGCCCTCGCCACAACCACCTACTCTACGAAAGCTGCACCTACGGGTCATGTAAAACGGTCTCCGAATCTAAAGACAATGAAGACCGTCAAGGAGGAATCGGCGCCATCGCCATCTATGATGTCCGTGCCGCCATCGGGGGACGCAATCGACATGAAGAACGAGACTACACAATCTACAGCAACGCCCGACCTGGCACGGAAACAGACGAGCCCAAGCACAGAGTCTGGAGCATTGTCCGACCTTGACTACGACATACGCCTTCGACAGGGAATATACGCTGACATTCTAGTTTGTCCAGGTAATGAGAGAATAACATTTGCCAAAGAATTCTCTGAGCCATGGGTATCCATACCTGACGTCCTACGAAAGAAGCTCGCCGAAATCGAATGCAAATTTGGGCGTCGAGTCTTCGCTACAGGGTCGGATTTCTATGCTAATCGAATGGAGTTTAGATCACGATGCAAGGAGCTCATCAAGGAGATATCGGTATTGCACCCATTTGCATCGATGGAAGACGTTTCATCTCTCGAACCGGAGCTCGTAAAAAAGCTCCAGAACATATTCGAAAACTTCATAGAGTCTCTCGACTCGTTGTTTGACAAACTCCTAGGACAGGAGATGGAAGCGCGTTATTGTAAATTCGCGACGAAATGGTCCATGCCTACAGACGCCGAATTTTTCTTCAACAATGGCATCTGCATGCTGAACCACAATGGAAAGTTGACCAAGCTGCCTCTCACAGCCAACGACATCGCGCAGGCTTCGATGCGGGAGTTTAAATTTCGACCTGATTGGAATGTACCAAATCCAATCATCCCGCCTATTATCGATGACCTCTTCCCCAGAAATCTCGAACGTTATAAAAAAGTCTGGGAATTTTGGCTGCCCACAATTGAAGAAATAAGACGAACATACGGACCGCGACTAGAATCCGGACCTCAAGTGATGGGAAGAAGGTTCGGCAAGGGAGTGGTAATGAACCGCGAGTCATTTTTCCAAAGAAAACTTTTGGCATGCAGGAAGGATGTGTCCAAGCTGATGAACCTTCACACCTTCGACCACAGGGCACTGACGCTAGTCAAAGAGCTAGTCCGAAGCCTGGTTGGTTCAATGGCGCATCACTATGGATTATTGTTGGAAGATACCGTTGAGCAAATGCTTGAGGATTTCGTGAAGAATTGTACTAAGTTCGAGATATCTGGAGGTTTGAATGATATCGTCTGGGATCAAATGGGGATATCTGGCGGCCTGTACAACGATGATAGCTGGGGAAGTGACTGTTGGAATGACTATAGCAAGGAGGTTTTGTGTGAGCGCCAACGAGCATTATGCGCGAAACGTCCTCCTCGATTGCTGACTTTCGCTCTCGATCGCCACTACCCCAAAGTATTATCGGACCAAAATAAAAAGGAACCGCTCTCTAGCTCCAAGAAGCTAGCATTCGAGAAATTAATCGGCTTGGGTCCTCATGCATGTGCGGGCCGTCATTGTGGACCTTGCAAAGCTCGAGCTATGCATGCTGAGTTTGAAGACAGTTATTCTCTGGCGCTTAACATCGAAAGTTCCGTGACTGCAGAACCATTGGAGCTCCCTTCACCAAGCAATACTGGTAATGTCCAACAAGGCGTCTACCGACCTCCTCTCTCAGCTCAAGTTTCCGCTCAAAAACATATCACCAGGGCTGCTGCTTCTCCTCGGACTGTCCGAGCGACTACGCCCTCATCATCAATGTCTGCTTCCTTATGCAAGACCTACAAGACCTGCGGGGGAAGGGCACGGAAGTGGGAAGATGCGAACATGTACGAAAGCTTCATTCCCGTTGATGCAGATGGATATACACCTGCGAGGGAGACGAAACGGATCAGGTCTGCGGCATGGGGAATAGCTGAGGTGGCAACATTCGAAGACATCTGTGATCAGTATGGGGCGCCGTCTGAGCGGTGGCTTGGGGGAACCCACAACTAAGAGAATGGTGGATCATTGAATGGCGTCTGGCGATCTTATATCGATGTAAGATCGTCAGCGCAACATTGCGATCGTATTGTCGAAGGCTTGATCGAACCTCTGCTGCAGCTCTCCTGCTCGTGGCATTGTCTCGACAGTCTCGTCGACATCTCGCGGCTTTGGGATTCTTTTCGAAAAGTCTTCTCACATAATCAAACGGGTTTCTTCGCACTTTGTATAATTGAAATGCCATATGGCATTACGTTATTACTATTCATTTTTGTCTTTCGGTGGAATGGTGTCAAAAGTTTTGGATAGACTTGCATCGGTGTCGGGCTGCATGCTGGAGTTGGACAATACCCTTAGGATTGAATAACGTTGGCAAGTTTTGTCGGCGTTCGGGTGTATTCTATCTCATTCTTTCATAGCTATTCCGTTTACTTGGCGTCTTTTCTTTCTCGTCACTTGGTACAAAGCGCTCACCCACTGCGTACCATACCCTACTTACGCTTAGGTGTTGTAGTATGCTGGACACTGAACACAACATATTTACAAAACCCAACCTGAAGATCTATCTTGTTTCTGTTTCTCGAATGTCTCTGCTGAAAAGCGGCCCGCTACCAGACATGCGGAAGCTTGACAGTTGACATTGTCTTAACTTGGTATTTTCAGCTTGTTTGTGCCAAATGCTCTGCTATGGCATGGCAAAATGTTTCTTTCTCGATGCTTCTGCTGTGAAGCAGCCGCCCCCAGACATCAAGTTGGTTATGTTTTGTTGTTGCATTGCTGGTGTGGCGAGACAATATGGAGAGCATGTTTGGTATGTTTGGTTGTTGGATTGAACTTTGTGATAGGAGTTTAGATTCTATGGTGAAGAAGCTCTTTAACCGTGGAGTGTTGTGTTTGTGGTTCTCGTGATGTGTGATAACTATATCTAGTATGTGGTGTTGTGACGCTCTCGGGTGTAAAGCTTCGATGCGATGGAAACTTTCATTTGATGGGATTGCTTCACCCGTGTGCGGAGTTGGTTGTGAGTGTTGAGTAGAGTTGGAAGGAAGGGCTGTGCTACAGTTTGGTAGGTTATTTGCCGGCATGAGTTGGTTAGTAGGTAACCTGCCAATTCATGATGGTTGGTAGATTATCTAATAATTTGGTGTTGATGGTAGATAAGCTGCCAACGGCCTATGGACCATCAATGAATCGCCACGCATCAGTTTTATAAATCTTATTATCTCACGGCCGCCTCTCTCAGGTTTAATCTCTTTCGGCATCAAGTTTTCGAGACTAGATTCTCTATGGCATCGGAAGAGAAATGTTGTGGTTGAGGATAGTGGCGCCAAGACTTCAAGCGAAGGCGCCCCTGAGTGAAAATTGGGGTCCCGAAAAGGGACTGTGGATCAGCACTCATGTTTGAACTTCGAAGTGCGTATTCTACAGTCCTTGCGTTGTTGTTAGACTTTATAATTTGAGGTTTGGGTTAACGTCATGGAATCGGGGCTGCTGATTAGACAAAGGCTTGGGTGAGCATCACGTGGAGGGAAATTGACCACAAGAGTGACTAGGCGGGAATGGCAAACTTCAGGAGATGATTGTGGGAAAATCGTGTGAGGGTAACGGTCTTTTGAATATTTGGGAGACGGCCAGCAGTTCAATGTGTTATAAAAGGCTAAGCATTGCCAGCCAAGTTAACGGTTCTGCTTAAGCCCTGATGGTTTTGACGTGGGTCAATGTTCTTGCAGGTCGTGAAGAATAAATTGACATTTCTGGACGAGACCTGTTGCTTAATCAGTCAACGTTTAAAGAAGTTCAAGATCCTCAGGCTAATAATAACCTAGAGGATCGACTTCAATATGATTTAGCCTTGCTCATAATTCACATCACGGTGCTTTCTTTGGAACGTTAATTTCGGCTGATTTTAGAGCTCTGAATATCTGGATATAAGGAGATGCATTCACCCTCTCGCAGCAGCGACCTGAGGATCCCAAAACTAAAAGTGTCTTCTTCCCATATTGTATATCATTAATGTGGGTTAGCTATGCAACTTCTTCTTTTTCGCGATCTGCCCCTTTCTCGATCGTCCTCCTGAAGTTGATCCTTCGACCTCTTTCTACTAGTTGGTTCTGGTGCCTCCAATAACCGCAAAGCTTTTCGGAGCGCAGACAGCAACGGAGCAGCCTCGGTAGGAAACGCCCTCAGAAAAAGTCGTTCCACAATTTGGAGTGTATCGAAATCGATATCCTCTGTGTCTTTCAAGATGCGAGTCTCGACAAAGTCCCTGCTATTCAAAGTATGGATGTATGGATCTGCCCCAGACTCCACCAAGAAGGACATTATTCGGAGGTATGTGCGCGCTAAGTCGTTGGTATTGACCTCTCCAGTATGGCTGGACGTTGCACCAAGCGACTCAGGCTCCTCTGAGTTTGACATCTGGGATGGTTCGGATATTGAATTGCCTGTTGCGCTCATCGCGCAGCGGAGTGTGTAAATAAAGGTGCTCTCCCAAGGGGTCAGAGAGCGTTGAAAGGAAAAAGAAAGATCCGGTGCATTAGGATTAGCACCATTGGCTAGCAAAACGGAGACCATCCCGATTGATGGAAGGGGCAATCCCCACTCCTCTATGTGATAATCTGTACACGGCAGGAGAAAGCGAAGTAACTCTGTCGCCTCAGCCTCTCTTCTCTCTGTCTCTAATGAACATAGCTTATCACACACATAGCTCGCTAGACCAAATCCTGTAGCGAGCTTCAGGAAGTCTATGTCTTGGCGGTATTCTTGTTTGTTCCAAGCAATCGTGTCCCTCATCCATTGGTTCCTGGAGGCTTTCCAACTTGTGTTGTGAGTGTCCATCGCACGAAGAGCTCGATCCAGCAGACCAATCCGAAGGATTCGGCTGTCAGCGTGATTTTCGGCATGATGAGCATAGATCATGGCGTCCATCGCCAGACTAAGTATATTGCTTTGATAAAACCGAGTTTTGTTCTCGACTCCTTTTACGAACTCCATGATGAGTGGTTTGATTTCAAGAGCACGAACATGGGCTCTCATCATAGAGAAATTGGGGTCAAAATCGCTGCTTTCAATCTGTTTGAATAGCTTAGACCGAGTACACTCAGTCTCCAGAAAGTCCCTCGCTGTCCGATGGAAATACTGAATAATGCAATCCGGACCAAAAAGCGTTTTGCCCTTCGGCTTGGAAACCTCAATGAATCCTGCACATCTTGCCGTCAAGTGGACCCTTGTGTCATCGCATTTTACATTGAGTTTTACTGAGTCTTGGAGTGTTCTAATGTCGGCATCCTGATTTATAGCCAAGAAAAATAAGGCTAACGAAAGTTGCTGCACGCCGGGTCTCTTCTTGGAGTTTGGACCGAACGGGGAGGTACCGAGTGCCCGGTTTGTCCGGATGATGTGGAAAGCCTTTGAAGCCCATGGCGAATATAATGGCTCGATGAGCTCTAATAAATGATGGTAAAGAGGCTCTATTTCTCTTGGGAAAAGGCGTACTCGGTCCCAGAGGTTCGACATTTCGTCCCTATTTCTGATGCCCTTCAACAAGGACTGTACTACCAACCTAACCCACAGGAAGACACCATCTGCCTTTTCGACGATTTCATGAACCAGTGCAAAAGCCTGAACAGGCTCCATCTTTGAAAGTCTTTGAAATGCATCATTCCGGCTTAGCTTGTCGCTCACATACTTTTTGATATCTTGATGCGTCAAGTCCTGGAGTTGCAATCGGGAACAATTCCGAAAAACGTCCTCGAAAACTATCCAAGGCCTGCTTGATACACAAGCCTTGGTACTAATAGAGCGAGTAATTTCCTGAAACAGTTCTACAAGTCCTTCGTGGTCTCCGTCAAATTCATCAAGTCCATCAACTAGAAAGAATATCTTGAGAGGGATATTCTTCTGGCGTACAACCGCTCGTAAAGTAAGCATGAGTTTTTTCAAGGGCCAAGAGATCTTGAAAGCCTCGGGGCCCAGGCCTTGTTCAACAGCTGCTGAATATAACACGGCCCAATCTTCTGGAAGACATTCTGGTATGAGATTAGGGTACTGCCTAAAGACCTGAAAGAGGAGAGCTCGAAGGAGACCAATTTGCGACTTTTGCTCTTTCGCTCCACTATTCCAGAAAAAAAATGTTGCGATGGCCAAAGGGCTGTCTCCTGCCCACATTGTCAAGTATTTTTGAGTCCAGTCCGTGTCAAAGAGGAACTTCATGAGAGTTGACTTTCCAGAACCAGCCTTCCCACTGACCCAATACACCGCATCTCCAGTTTTCAGCCATTCTAATAGATTACTCCAGGGAAGTTGTTCAGTAGTCGGATTGTGGAACGCCCACTCGAACGTCTCTGGATGTGCTTCGACGATGTCTTCATACCTACACGACATGGTCGCATAGCTCAAGCTTTGAATGATTCCATGGAGCACAGAAGCTCGTACATTCTGCTCTACAGCGTCTGAAACATCAAACATTTCAATTTCCGGACTTATCGGGTTCTCTTGGGGCGGAAGCTCGTGTCGCTTGCGGACTCTCTCCCAAATCAGATTGCGTTTGGCGTGTGTCTGATGATTCCCGTTATCGAGGCGGCTAAGAAGGTGGGCAATGCTTCTCATAAGAGTTTTTATATTGCCATGGATCTCGTGAGTAATGGCTTTGGTGTTGTTCTGGCTCTCGAGTATCGACGAGACAATGCCCTGTGTCGCAGAATCGAGGTTGTCGAACCGAGCCGATGTACGAATGGATTGCGCATCAAGGGTTTCCCTATAGATATGAATAAATGTTTCAAATAACTCGGCCGTGTACTAACCTTATAGAAAATAGTACACGAGTCTCTAAGATCTCCTTGAACTTGCCGAGTCTCTCCGTCAGAGAGGATATTTCCTTCTGGGACCAAAGGCTCTTCACCGCTGCCCTAAGGGTTGACGCCTTTCGAATTTTGGATTGCCTCTGACCATATTCGTCAGTATCTTTGAGTTTCAAGGTTTCCAATTTGTCCACTAATTCCTCAGCCACTTTGGCGGATTCATCACATATTGTTTTGAACCTGCCCCAGGACTCTTCATGTTTTTGTCGTTCAGCAGACGGTATATCGGACTCTGGAAGGGTGTCTCGTAGCTTAGCAATGAGAGCTTGAAGATCGGTCGTTGACAGCTCAAGTTGGTCGTTTACAGCTAGTGATCCCGATGAAGAATGGTAAAGCTCCTTCGCTGTGCCTAGAAGATGGCTCCCAAAATCGACAAATTGAATGATATTGCCTGCCAAAGACAGCGCTGTCAACGGATCCATAATTAACAATGAATGAACGGAAGAAGAATGTGCAAGCAAAATCGCCGAGGGGGAATGCGACGTGTAAGGCAGAAACCAAAGCGCCAGCTGGAAAGCCTTGAGGCCGTACTACGAACTTGGCGGTATCTCAGAGAGGCTGTGTGAGCGATAAGTGAGGCGAGAGGACATGGGCTAGTGATTGGAGTGGCCTTGCATGCATAGTCCCTAGCGGCGCCTCACTCAGCACCTTAGCCTAGACTTGCCCCCCCGCTACGATCACATGCAGAGTTCCAACTCCAATCCAAATGTTGTTATCAACTCTTATAATTATTATCAAGGCCTTCCTCGCACCTTTCATTGCAATAATGGATAGGATCTCCCGCAAGAGGCCTAAATCACTCCTTTAAAAGCCGCCTTCACTATGTGGGCGGTGACACCCTATAATTGAGTCACTGCGTTTGATCAATGGCTTTCAAACCAGATCGCTATCAGTACGTGTCCCTCTATAAGACAGTCATTTCGAGAAAATGGCGTTCTTGCTAACTTATTAATTAATCTTCAAACTCCATCCCAATAATAAACGAAAGTAATGCCATCAAAGCACCTGCGAACGCTAAGAGTACACCAAACGTCTTCACGTTCTTCCTTCAAGTTAGACTATGTGCAAAGGACTCGACTCGAATGGGTTCTGGCCTTTTTACTATGGTTGATCACCCTCCAAACTGGAGTGACAACCTTTTCGGTAGCCCACAAGGACCCAAGGACGCAAAGGCTACTCCATTGACTCGCTTCAGGCAGAACATCAGGTCCATTAGAATTATTCACGGCGCGCAGAAGCTAATGTATATCTCTCTCTAGTGCTTGTTGTACAAACCAGCTTCGGAAGACTTATGGTTCTGGGAGGGGATGGAGAGGGAGGTCCTCGAGATGCTGAAGAGCAAAGGACAGGGATACCTTGTGCACATCCAGGGAGAACTTGATCTTGTCATCATAATTCTCGGCCGCAGAACTATGTTCATGGAAACGTCACTCATCATTCATAAATCTGATGCGTACTTGGAAGCTTACTTCGCCATAGAGGTTGGACGGGGCATGCGCTGGATGTCTCACCTGGAGGGTATATGCAGATATGCAGAGGCTTCAGAGAAACCTAAGCAGCATCTGATTTTTAGGTCAGCTTGTATTCTCTTCAGGTCTCAGGATTGATAAACTCTTGTATTGGTCAGATGCGGTGGGAATGGCGCCCTGTAGCAGCCTAAAGAGAGACACGATAAACTTGGCAAGGGAGATCACCAAGGAAATAGAGTAGCCCAGGATAAAGATTACTGGTAAATCAATAGATCAGAACGAACGCTTTGACTTATATTACCTTTATTGGGGAAGAGTGGAGCCTGATGCTTTGCTTGCACACGCCGCCATTAATCCTTTAATAATCGATAATAGTAGTTTTAATTATAATTACAATACCCTCAGAATCGAAGCGCTCCTAGGTGAATACATCCTTGCTGCAGCTAGAGAAGAGATGGAAGCGAAGAGCTAGGCTGGATTCGCTGTCTGTTCTATATAAGACTTGACTACACAATTCCATATCTTTTACAATACTTCGCAACACCAACCTCTTTCCCCACACGACTTATCCGTCAAGACATTTGCACTTCAGCAACACCTACATACCAATAACATCTTCTCTCATCACATCAGCCAGGTAAGTGGGCGCTTCTATATCCCGAGATGATCTGTTTTGCACCATCCATGTTGCGCTCAGCAGATGTTCATCTTCACCTTCTCGCGCATGGTAGTACTGGCATGACAATAATGTGTGTAGTAATTATCCAAAGCCGTGCCAAGATGTCCGACTGGGAGGTAATCTCAAATTCTGCCAGCGACCAGCTCAGCCAACTCGAATCTGAGGATGGCTTTAAGTTGGTCAAGGGACAAAACCACTTCAAGAAGAGTACAAGCACCAATACAGCCAAGAGTTGGGAGGGCAATAAGATCGTCAATCAATGGCTTCAGAACCAAATAGAGAATGGTCAGTCCCTTACCATGGAATCAATCTTCAAATTGTGTCAACCTTGCTAACGATAATGGATTTTAGACTCCAACAAATATAACATCGTCTTCGAAAGCAAAAGAATTGCACCAAAGGCCTCTGTTCCACGACCACTAAATCATTACGCATTTGCCATCAAGCGCTTCCGCATTCTCCCAAAGAAGGATGCCCACGGCCTTTTCACACTCTTTGATCATCCTTCCACCTGGTACGATATTGCGATATCTCGAAGACTCGACCTGACACAGTCTGGCGAAAATGGCTTCGAGGTCAATGCCTGTATCTCGCAAAATCTTGCTATGATCTTGAAGAAGAACAACGTATTCGGTCTTCTCCAAGTAGCCCTTTTCACTACGCTATTCAAGCAGTCCTGCGATGTCGAGGCTCTGTGGTTTTGGGAGAGGATGGAAAAGGCGCTGTTCAGCAGGCTCAATGTAGGCAAAGAAGACTATATTGTGCATATTAACGGGGATCTCAGCCTAGTTACAGAGAAGCTTGGAGTTAGTGGTCAGCTGATCAACGGCCAGAGCATGATCAAGCAGTCGGAAGCCTTCTTCGTCATCGAAGCTGACGGCAGTGCTCGTATGTTGTGCTTTGAAGAGGGGAATAGGAGAATGTATATCGAGATGGGTGAGTTCAACTAGAGATGAGCTTCTTGGTGGAGGAAATCTGACTGGATTTATGTGAACGGAGGGAGCGCGGACAAAGCTGGTGATGGGAAATAGACGCTTCGGTATTGGAGTCCATAGCATACCAGATTTTAACTAGGCAAGACTTAGTAGTTGACCAAAATGCCATGAGTCAACATGACCTCTGAGCGAACTTCCAGCATTCGGCTGTGTGAAGTCCTAGATGCCATAATTACATGCCAAAATCCGTTTCACGTAACCTGCTATTGTGCCCCGTCCCCCGCCCCCCCCAAGAAGATGCACTTGGGTAATAAGAAACACCTTGCTTATTCTCATCCAATAGTCAGGCGCTAAACCTGATCAGTCCTGGTGCATTTGTAGCATTTATAAATAAAACTACGCATCATCAATTCACCTATTCGCCTCAGAAAAATAGCAAGCAAGAGCTCTGCGCGCAAGTAACTAACCTTGATATAATTGCAATTTCCTCATTCCCAAAGAATCAACACTATCAACAACGAAACTTGTTTCGCAAACATAATGTAGAGGCTTCTCAATCCTTCGAAACTTTCCAGAACATTAAGCACCGTCGACAATACCTGTCTTCTGAAATTTTGTGCAGCGGCGCTAGTCGTATCTTCAGTAAGCTAATCCCCATCTAAAGCGCAAGACGCTTTGAGCTCTCCGTTTCTCCTCGAGCTAATCATTTTTTACAAATTAGTACAACTTTCAAGATGTCAGAATGGTCTGTTATCTCGAACGGGTCGGATGGCGAAGCTGCATCACCCTTCGACAACGGATTTGAGATCATCTCTCGCCCTTGTCTTACTCATACCGCCGCCAAGTCTCTAGCGGTCCATTGGCCTACGAACTCCCAAGCTGTCTTATCTCAATGATTTGCGCATCAGGCTGTCAATGGTACGCGACCACATCCCCATGAATGAAAGATCTTGGTAGTCATTCATTTCCCTAATAATGTCATAGACTCCAACATTGAAAACGCATCCACCAAGGTTGTATTTCCAGCTTTGCCATCTCAAAGTTCGTCAAAGTTCCTCCGGACTGATCTTCGTGTCCAAAATTTGCCAATTAACAGACCAAACACCACACCTGGCCTAATTTCTATCCTGGACTATCCTTTGACATGGCTCGCTACTATCATGGGCGGTCCCGCTAACAAGACTCCTCTACCCGCACGCTTTCTCCAAAGCTTAGAGCAAACTCATGCTACATATAAGATCTCAGGTCTCATGTCTTTGGCTTTTTGGGGCTCTCTCTACAGGAAGGGGCAGACGCTAATGAGAAGTGGTTCTATTTTGCCATGGCAAAGCGTATCCATGAGTCCTTAAAGCAGGACCAGGAAGGATACATCGTAATGGCTCATGGTGGTTTCCTTTCGGATGTCAATGAGGTGGCGGGTGTTAAGTCAAGGATGGAGCGCAAGCCTGTCATCAAGAACTACAGGGCTTACGTTATTATAGGCTCTGAGACACGTTTCCAGTGGCTTCCATGGGATTATGGAGAGGCCCAACATCACGCTGCCAGCTCATAGTTTTAGGGAACAGGATTGGGGAAGGCCAATAGGTTGTTAAGTGAGTAGATAGGTTTAGTTTGGGCCTATTGCCGTGTTATGGAGGGGAAACGAAAAGAGTCGCAACCTAATTATTATGGGACTTGTCAAGGAGCGACGTAGATGAGCTATATTAACTTAGCCAAGCGATACCTCGACACGTCTACGTATCATTCTCATTCCGATTCTAGCCATAATTCTATATAATACCTTCGCCCGATTAATGTGCCCCAATACAATTGTCAAAATTATTCTATACCTCAAGCTTCTATGGCTATGACAATGCCGTTGATCCCGTATCGCCTCATTTTTGAGCTTTTTGTTCTCTTCGAATCAGGTTGCTATCAATCCCAACAATTGTGACCTTGTCGGATTTAAGTAGTATCCACCAGCATGGTTCAGGTACTTGATGAAGAATATACCAGGGTCTCGACATCGGAATCATGGAAGGTATTTGGAAGATTAAACCCGATTCAAGGTTGCTGGACTTTTCGTACTTGATTGTCTTGGTCAATGAATGCTCCTTCAAGCCTTTTGACAAATAGTTGTGACTAAAAACAGAAGGCACTACTCTGAGCCAGCTACAAGAGACAAAGTTCTTGGTTCATACGATGGGAAATTTGCAGGTTTTACGCCAAGATTAGCCTTCGGTTGCAAGGATTGGTGCCTTGCGAATTTAGATACAAGTTCGAGATTTTATCGGCCGATGGATAATAACGAGCAAATGCTGCCTTGATTCGCCTCACTCTACATGAAAATTGTTTTGCTTGTGAAAAGCCATGTGATAGCTCGCTTCGCGATCTCGCCTCCCTTTTTGCACCAGCCACCTCCTCTCCCGCAGATCCTAAGCAGATTATGCTTAGTCATTCACATAACGTTCTGAAACAGGGATTCTGCGCATCTTGGGGTCCCATTACATCATTGAAAGCCACATCAGCCACATGCCCTCCATCCCCAGTCCCAGCTCCTTCGCGATCTCCAAGAGATACTTCAACTATCAAAATTGAGATGCCCCTTACGAAATCTCGACCGACAGAACTACGAAAATCAAGCAGTATGGGTTTGTTCAAACACAAAGACAAAGGGAGATCAGATGTTGTGAGCGAGACGCTCAGCAGCAACCCCGCATCGAGTGTGGGACCGCCTCCACAGCACCAGCACAACAATAGTTATCACGATTCAGCATATTATTCGAACAGCAATGCCTCGAGTGCAGATGCGAGGGTAAGTCCTGGACCAAGCCAGCCTCCCCCACAGCGTCAAAGTCAACCTCCTGGAACAACAGTAACCACGACCACCACGACGACAACAAGTAAGTGCTTTAATTTCTTATGAAAGTCGAATTGAGCAGATACTGATTCATTGGGAAGCAACAACTACAGTGGCTCCTGATGGAACGACCTATACTTACTCTGCGCCATACAATCCCTCAACAGATCCACCCCCACAAGCCTCCGAGACGACTGTTAACAAGAGTTTGCCTGCCAATGCTGCAACCAATACTGGCATATCGCATAACCCTTCTCCAAATCAGACTCAGACGCAACAACAAACATACAATCAAGCCCCACCGACTATCAAGCAGACCGCTCCAACTCCCGATCAAAGTCAGTCAGCGTTTCAGCCGCCCTCTCGAAAACTCACACCAAAACAAACACAACCCCAATATGCTGCCCCTCCTCCGCCAGGCACTCTACAACCCCAACACAGTGGGAATCGAGCATATAATCAGCCCAGCTACCAGGCATACAGTCGCCCCGAAGAAGATGTCTCACCAGCCCCTCTATATCGAACCAACAGCGGAACCACCTCAGGCGGTCGTCCCATCCCACCTCGCTCTGAACTTCGAACCTCTCCTGGCCATAGCCCAGGAACACCAAGCCCGATCAACACGCAAGCTACATCAGCCAATTCACCACCCATGCCTATGCGATCCGAGAAGCGCAACTCTCGAGAACACATGGTCGCCCCTTTAAACACACATCACATCTCCGAATTACCAGCAGCCAGCTCATACGGTGAGCAACTCGGGACACCAACAACACCTACGGATGCCTCTCGATCTAAGACCCCGAACTATAGCAGGCCGGGAATTCATTCGCCCACGAACTCAATGAGCAATATTCCCCAATACAATATGGGGAATACAACGACGATCAGCGGAGGAACTAGTCCCGTGGGGACTCCCCCTAAAGATCATAAATTGGAAAGGAAAAAGGGAAGTGTCGCAGCTGCTCTGAAAGGGTTTCATGGAGCAGGCGAGGCATTAAGAGGACAGGTGAACTCGACGATCGCGAGGGGGATGCATGATACGGCTGAAGAAGAGAGGATGAGAGCTATCAGGGACAAGGGGATGGGAGAGTGGAGAGGAAGTGGGCTGAGTGAACGGGTACCTGTTGGGTTGAGAGAGGGATTTAGAGAGAAGGCAGGAGATAGGTTAAGGAGTAGGAGGTTGAGTCAGGGGAATATGGTGCATGGGAGTGAGGGGCCGAATGGATTGGATCCTGTGGAGGAGAGGTCGATTGAGGGATTGAATATGAGATGAGATAATAATGTGTTATGAGATGATGAGTTATGTTGGTATACGAGAAAACGTTTATGTATTGGATCTTTTGATATCATAGTTGGCAACATAGACTAGGCGGAGAAAGTACTTGAAAATGTAAAATACTATTCCGGAGCTTTTTGTTTTGTTTTTGTAGAGAGCTTGAATATAGTGCGAATAGTGAGAAGCAAGTGCTTCAATTATATGTAAGATTGTTTAAGATTTGGAGTCCGATAATCTTCAAGGACATCATGATCACGTGAATACGGAAGAAACTCTTTCTCGAGCTCCCTACCAACACAGGTTACTTAGCCTAGCCCCTAGACCTGCTATACATATTCCCGGATTATAGGTCAATGAGTTTTAAAATAGATCTTAGCATGTCTTGGGAAGATTCGATCAGCGACACATGGTTTTAATCTGAGCTCTGGTCTCAGGCCGGAGAAATGCATGAAAATGAAAACTGCTATTATCCCTGTCACGTGCGAAGAATACCAAATTTACTGTCTCAAGAGATCATCAAGCCATATCAAAGTAATGCAACCCAAGTCCGGTGGTGAATGGGTTCTGCATCTTAGGTGTGTGCCTTTGCCCGAAGCCCACCAATGACGGAACACTTTCAACAGCATTCAGGAACTCATGATTCTGCTTTGAATGCAAATATTCTTTTTGCCTTAGGTAGTTCTTTGTGATAAATAATCATGAGACGTGCCATATGATATTTGATTGTGTATGAGGAAGTGCTGATGTGAGATAGGACAAAGGAGATCATAGAAATAGGAACTAGCTATGTACAAGGAGTGGATGTATGGTGTTTTAGAGTCCAAGATGGGCCAGCTGGCGAGTTTAGCTAGCTCGGCTACGTTTCTATTGTTATGCGGCCGGGTACATTACTGGAACGAATTTGAGCGTAAATAGAGAGCTTACTGCTCTCTAAAAGGTCTTGATAGTAATACTCGACGTCTTAGGTTGTTAACATATCTCATTTGATGAATACTCTGGGAAGCATATGCTCTTCAGTTTCCCATTGCTCCTCTTGTTTGCATGTTTATTTATTGGACTCTTCTCTTTAATGATAACTCAGCTTCGAAATATGAAACTCAGTTTGAAACTAAATAGCAAGGCTTTTGAACCCAATTAAACATTCACCTTTAGGGCAATAGACCACTTCCCTTCTCCTCCTCGCAATCAAATTGCGCTCCCCCGATCCAAAACCTACAAACGTTCTCCACGCAACCAACTCCTCAACACCGCAACGCCCCAACCTCGATCTCACCCACCAAACAACCCAAGCTCCCTCACGATGGGCAAAAATAAGAAACACCACCGTCGCAGTCACGGCCACGGCCACGGCCACCCCAAATCCTCCACCTCCACCTCCACTCCTCCTCCTCACCCTCAACCTCTCACTTCCCTCACCGCTCACGCTCACGCTCACCCACCTAAATCACCTGTACCCACCAACACCTCACCCAGAAAGCCCATCATCCCCGACTCCGACTCCGACTCCGACACCACCGACTCCATCCCCGGCTTATCCCAACACGGCTCCTCCTTCGAGGATCTTGAATTACTCCAACGACTGCTTCCCCACCGCGGACAGAAGCTCCAGATCCACGCGAGTCAATTAGCCGCATGGAATGCCCGCTCAGCTCAGGCGGACGCTGCTGCGGAGATGAGAGAGCTAGTTTCCGCTGCTAATGCTGCTCCTGAAAAGAGCGAGCTGCTTTCTGCTGCGACGTATTTCAAGGGGGTAAATACCAACACAAATGCTGAAGAAGGCGCTAAGTCTGAGAGTGAGAAGGGAGGTGTGGGTCAGGAGGGAGGTAGGGGCGAAGCTGAGACCGAGAAGAAGGGGAAGGTGGATAAGAAGGAGAAGGAGAAGAAGAAGGGAGGAGAGAATAAGTTCAAGAACTTGAACTCACCGTCGTTCTTCAAGCCTCCGCCTTCGAGCTTTGAGCAGAGCGAGGAAGAAATGCACAGGGAGAGGCAGAAGCAGATGTTGAATGGCTGGGGTGTTTTTAAGAAATGGGAGGGCATTGTTGACTGATTGCGGAGCGGAGCGGAGCAGAGTGTAGATGAAGGTATGGGAGGAAGGGTGGATGAGATTTGAACGTTGTCTCTTTATAAAAGATTAGGTATGGATGGATGGATAGATGGGAATACTTGCTAAGGATAAAGCACTGGGACTTGCGAGCATGTACGTTACTGCTCTTTAACAAATGAAGTGCAGCAAAAAACCATGCAAATGCAAGCATAAAACCGGAGAGTTTTTCGCATCTGTGAACGTGAGATGACGCCGCCTGATGTTCCACACTCGAAACCTCTTTATTGGTCTAGCCCAAATTTCTCCTCCGCAAAAGCCATCATGGAACATCTACTGAACCGCATCTGTCAACATAGAGATTAATGCAATAGTTAGAGGTACGAAGAACCACCCTCCTCCCACAAAAATCCCAAGCTCCCAACCCGCGCACAGGCAGCACCCTACCTACCAAGGACATTAACCTCCACTCCCTCAGCCACTTACTAGCATCCTACCAAATACATCCTTTCCTTCTAAACGCACGTCCACTAACCTCTTCTTATAAAATAAACTCAATTGCAAACAAGGTCATGATTTTAAAGCATCGTGGTAGTAGAAAATGGGTTGGAGACGTGATTTCATGTTGGCACTCGCCGAGTGGATATACAAGTACGAGATTGTGGTAAGATGGCTGGAAGACGGTAGGTATACTCTATTCATTATATAGAGGTCTTTAAACAAATCTGAATCCTGTTCAGAAGCAAAAGGCATTTCGTAGCCGTAAATTAAAGAAACGAGACCTCCCACGCCCCGTGTTGATCCCAAATGCTGAAAAACGCCCCTAACAGGAGATACCCCGAACCTCATCGACTCACGTATCAGCTCCCCAGCCTGCCGCATTGCTAAAGCTTTCGGCAACCCTCAGTCCCTGCCCAAGCAATCCTATCGCTCCATCAGCCCAGGAATTTCCCGTCCTGGGAATGTCTGGCTCTCTGCCAACCCGCTCGCCCCTCTGATCCGCCAGTTGTGTCTGCGCTCTATACTCCTCATCCAAACTAGTATCTTTACACACCATCCTCGCCAACGCGGCTCTCTTAATCGCGCTTTGCCATCTGTGAAACCACTCTGTTTCCGACATCACGGTACATCTCCTCGTCATATCATTTCCACCCGGCTCATTGGCATACAAGTAATTGACCTTCACAACTTCGTATCGAGCAGTGAGGAAGAAGAGAATTGGCCAAGCAAAAATCCAGAGGAATGTGAGGTAGAAGACCCATCGAATCCAGACCGTGATCCGCCATTCGTTGATCCTTCCTGGGGAATAGACAATCACTCTCTGATGCTGCACGGGGAAATCGATCGAGACGTGGCCGCGATAATTCGTTTCAGCGATGGCGGAGCGGAGGAGCTGATCTAATTTCTTTGTATCGTGGTTCAGGATCTCGCGTTTGAGGAGGAAGGATTTCACGCCTGAAGGGTCCGCAACGTATCTCTCGCACCAGAGACGTAACTCATCTAGAGTGCTAGGTGCAGATTCTTCGTCAGTAGTGGCAGTAGGCTTTAGGCTGGGGAGGCAGGTGCCACGATAGCCACGCTTGTTGTCGGGGAGAAGTTCCAATTGACCGGTTCCTGCGGTGCCAAGGAGGTATGAGATGTTGATTCGGAGGTAGAAATCGGTGATCTTGTCTTTTGTTTCCTTGTTCCCGTTCCGTCGGGTTTCGGTGTGTGTGCCAAATATTTGAACGAAGTAGGACGGGGGGTGGTATGCTTGATGCATGATCATTTTGTTGAGTACTTCACTGTCTCTGGAGTAATTCGGGAAGCGTGTTCGGAATTCGGAGTATCCGAGATCGTGGGTAGAGAATGGAAGCTGGCATGGTGGGCTGTAGAATTGTTAGTATCTTGAGATTGTGGTGGGGAGAGCTGCGTACTTGTAGTAGCCATGATGAACTGCGTTTTGGGTGAAAGGAGCAGGGGCATCTCCTGAGGGGCAAGATGATTCTGAGAGGCCGACTGCAGGTTCATCTGTGTATGCTGGTAATTCTTCGTCGGGAAATGCGGATTCAACGTCGTCGAGAAGGACGGCGGAGCTCATTGAGGCTGTCTCAGCATAGTCGGGCTCGTCTCGATAGGTTGCCGGCGGGGGCTGGCTCGTCTTGCTGGAACCCATCGTAACAGCAGAGGATTGTTAAGGATACGGTGTGAATCTAAGCAGGAATGAGAAAGTTAAGAACGAAGATTGAAGGTCAAGAAGATTTCATCGCGTTAGTCGTCGTGAAGGCAACAGCTCGTATCACTGGCAGACCGGGTATCGCTCGTATTGAACGGCGTTATCTACTCCGTTCTAGCAATTGCTGACTGCTGGGACGTGCCCCTGAAACGCTATCGCCGGCCCTGAATCTATTGTTAGTAAGCTTAAACTTTAGGGTGAGGCGCAGCAAAGCAGACCCTGGTCCCGCCTCTCGAGCATCGAAAACAAAGCCACTTATTTCTCCATCAATTGTCGACTTGAGACTTTCATGTGCATTAGTTTCCATGGTGTTGTCGAGATAAGAGGGGAATAGCTTCTGTGGGACAATATTTCCTTAGCGAATTGGCTGTTTCTCGCAACGAAGACCTGCTCTCATAGTAACGTGCTGTTAAATTCATTGCAAGAGAGAGGGTCGCTATCTGCCTGCTGTCGAGTATCTATCATTCCAAATCACAAAGAACTCTGCAGTACCAACTTCCCGCCTTAAGATTCTTCCGCCAAGTTAGATTATCACGTGCATCTTCATGGCTGAAGCAAGTGGAGACCTCGAGAATACACCACGTACCACGTCGATCATTCCTTTTCGCGTCCTTCATCTAGCTATCGAACTTCTCCTTACATTGCAGATGAATCTCAATGCGTATTATCAAGTTCTCACGCTTCACGCTCGTTGGAATGTTGATCACTACTTGCCACATTCACACCCGTTCTCGGTATCTGAAGATCTATCATTTTTCAAGTCTAATGAGTACCCTACCCAAAACGCCAGAACACCAAATGCATACCTTCAGACCGACGGAAAATACAATGAAAGAAAATCAACATCTCCTTCCCTATCTGTCAATTAGAGAATCAAAGAAGGAACAAAGGATAAACTTTTAAGTTCCCAGCAGCCGCCTCTCAGGTAGCGTTGTAGAAGTGTTCTCCCTGCTTGAACTCCATCCATTTCAGAATTATACAATCCTCTTCTCCCCAACCCTCACTCCTTGCTCTTCAATCCTTCATTCCTCATTCGTTAACCCCCGATCCCACCATTAACCCCACCTCCACACCTCGGGTCCAACAAACACGCCTGCGCAGGACTTAGACTCACACTACTCATCGCCGTCACCGAAGCCGTCATCAAACTCGCTGATGCAAAACTCGTGATATTAGCTGATATCACACTCACGACGCTCATAGTGTTGTTTCCGACAACTGTCCCATTGGGAGGTGAGCTAAGGGTGTCGTTGAGAATGCTGGTGTGGTTGGAGGAGATGGGGGTGATTTGGGGGAAGAGGGCTGTATTTGTTTTTGTGCTTGTTTTTGTGGCCTTGGGGACGGTTTTGAGGGTGGAGGTTACAGAGCTGAGGATGCTGGTTAGGAATCCTTTTGGTTTCGTTGTCGGAGTTAGATTTGATGTTAGTGTTATGAAGGGGTGTTTTGTGCTGAGGACTGTCTTGGTGGTGCTTGGATCCGGGTGTAAGGTGCTGAGTATAGAGCTTTTGGGTTCAGATGTTTCTGCGGGTGTTGGGATGAGTGTGCGTGTCTGGAAATCCGGTGTACTTGTTAACGGGCGTGTGCTTGTTGCGTCTTTTTGTATGGCTGAAGATGAGTGTGTGATACTGTTCACAGAAGTTCTAGATTCTGCCGTCTCTACAGCTGATTGGACAAGAGTTCTCGTCTCGAAACCCAGAGTACTTATCGCTAAATGTGTGCTCGTAGAGTCTTTTGGCATAGCTGTCGATATGCCACGAATACTGGTCACAGAAGCCTTGGGCTCGGCTGTTTCCGCAATTGTGTGAACAATAGAGCTTGTCTCGAGTCCCAACAACTGTGTGCTAGTGACATCTTCCGTTGCCTCTTTCGTCGCTATGGAAAGTATGCTCGTTTTTGGTTTTGATATACTAGGTGAAAAGAGAAATGTGCTAGCTTTGAGGGTTATTACTCGCTGTGGAGTGAAGGTCGTTTGCGTATTGGCATCAGGCCGAGATGAACTAGGACTCGGAAGTGAAGCACTAGTCTCTCCTTCCTTCAACGAAGCTGCGATGGATGAATGTTGAGTGCTAGCATCCCGCTTTGATGCGCTAGTCTCTAGTTCTTTCAATGAAGCTGTAATTGAAGCAGGTTGGGTGCTGGCTTCACGTCTGAGGGTTGTGGGTCGTTCTGCTGTTGGGCTGATTTGTGTATTGGCATCAAGCTTAGATGAACTCGGTCTCAGATTTGATGTACTAGATTCGACTTCTTTCAAGGAGGTTGCAATCGACGGAAGGTGAGAGCTGGCGTCACCTTTTGATGAACTGGTCTCGACTTGCTTCGTTGATCCTGCGATTGAGGGAGGTTGATTGCTAGCATCGCGCCTCAATGTACTCATCTCGGCTCCTTGTAAGTCTAATGTGCTAACTCTGAATGTTGAAGAATGCGGGGTAGCAGTAGGGTAGCTAAAGTCACTTTCTAGTGCACTCAGAGATACCAGGTTGGATGAGGTTGTTCTGTCTAGTTCTGAGGTGGTTGTTTTGAGTGGAGAGATATGTGGAGAGGTAAGAAAGCTGCTGGTATAGAGTTTTGGTGCAGGTGTCGATCCCGGCTTGGACGCGCTCGATGAGCTTGCTACCTCTACATCTGAGATACTAGTCTCCATCCTCAGGGCAGTTGTTGATACAAGGCTGGATGATCTTTCTACTTTCCCTTCTGTGGCGCTGGTTTTGAACGTTGAAATATGTGGAGATGTAACCCAGGTGTCCGTCTCAAGTTTGAGTATGCTTGTGTGCACGTGTGCCGACGAGCTTAGTGAGCTGGGTGCCTCGATGATTGAGGTGCCGGTCTCAAGCCTGGATATAGTCGACAATACCGGTTTAGAAGAGCTTCCTTCATGATTTACAACACTCAAAGTTGCAGCTTTGGATAGAGTTGGAGTCACCAGATTGGATATGCTGCTGGTGAGTGCTTGCGCTGTGCTTTTACCTAATAGAGTGCTATGTTGTTCGGTTCTTGCCGTACTTGCCGAGTTAAGTCTTGATAAGGGTGCTATCTCCGCTTTTGAAGTGCTGCTTAGGAGTGTTTTCGCAGAATTTGTTTCCAACGCAATTGTGTCATGACCCACGGACGCAGTATTCGTTGCTGATACATGTACCGTTTCCGATTTTGAAGTGCCAGTTGAGATTGTGTGTGTAGTAGGTAGGCTGATAATCGTTGAAGTTGTTGAGCTGTGTCTTGATAGGTATATGGTATCGATTTTTGAGGCGCTGGTTACAACTGGACTCGCAGTACTTGCTTCCAATTCAGTAGACTGTTGATGTCTACTTGTTGTATCTGATGAACTAGGTCTTACTGAGTGTTCAATCCCGACTGTTGAAGTTGTGGTTAGGATTTCCTTCAATGTGCTTGGTTTTCGGATGGTGGATCTGACAATACTCGGCACACTTGACGATACGAGCTTTGAGACTTTTGTTGTGGTCTGTGACCGACTCGGTGAGAGATATGTGGAGGTAGACTCCGAGAAGTTCGCTGAGGCCAGGCTTGATGTGTTCAGACTTGCTGATATGTTGCACAGAGCTCCAGTGCCATTAAAGTTGGACGTAGAGTTGAAATATGTGCCATTTGTGAAACAACTGGTACCGTTAAGAGTTATGGTGTTGTTGCTCAGTGTTGTATTGAATTCTTGACTGGAGGTACTGCCGGTCTGGTTTACCACGATATCCGTAGATTTCGAGGGAATGTATATACAGCTCGCCTTACTAACGAGCAGAAAAGAGACCAGTGTTTGAGCCCACATATCTGTGATATCCAATATTCAACCTCCCAAAAAATGAAGTCTATGGGAGAGGAAGGCGCGTGCATATATGAGAGCCTTTCACGTGGTTGAAATGAGTTTCACTCTTCATTCCAGAAGCGCGCGAGGCCCTCCAGTCGCATCCAAACCCACGCGTCCTAAATGCTCGGCAACTCTGCAACCCCTTAGAACCAGAGTCAATCTTTGGAATGTCTGCCTCAGTAAAAATGACCTCCACAGCAAAATCATAACACAAATATATTCATGGCTGCATTATCTTGACGGATCTTCTTCATTCACTCCTCTCATGATGACTGAATAACTAGAAAAGTAAGAGAGTCCCAATACTTCCACAACAAGAATAAGCCAAAATGCTCCCAAGCCATCCAGTCCCAATGCCGCCAAGTAGTGACCAAATTTCTCACTGTTGGGACCCTCAATTCGGATATTCATCATCTTCTGAGACACTCGGGGAAGGAGTCATGATACCACCCTCTTCAGAATCTTCGCTCGACCCATCACTTCTCCAGACACTTGAGGAAGGAGTCAGGATGGTGCCCATGATACCTTTTTCAGAATCCTCACTTAACCAATCACCCAAAATCCGACCGTCAGTTACTCCTCTTTCGCTTCCATCGCCTTTCCTACCACCCTCATTACTAACGAAGCTAACCTTCTCGCCTTTCGAGTCTTCGCGAGTACATTGCTCTGCATCAATCTCGTGTCCACACCAACTTTGACTTGATGTTTCACCTCCAATATGGACAATTGGTTCAAGATCAGAAGTAGCTGTCGAAACCTTGCGCTTGATCACTGGCCGAGATTCAGAGGTCTCGGTACTATCTGGTCGGATCTTTCCTTCGTGCAGTATACCAGCATTCTTAGCATTTTTCAACCAACCCCTTCTCCACTCTACTAGAGCCCTATTTGCCTGCTTTTCTAGGTCACCAAAGTAAGAGAAAGGGTCCAGTGGTTCCCTCTTTCTCAAAGATCCCGAGAGTGGGCCAGCATCGGTATGATTTTTCTTGGCGTTGGCCTTCTCGAAGAAATCCCGGCTATCTTGAACGCATTTATCCAGCGGAGGGATCCTGGGTTCCAAGGCTTCATCTTCTTGATTCTGAAAGGGTCCTAATGTCCCCAGAGGGCTGGGGAAAGTCTCTATGTCGGAAAGAGTATCTACGCCGTTCGTTGTGGACGATCTTCTCTGCCCAATGCTTTGGTTGTCAGGGTCCAGTCCCACACTGCTTTTGGTCTCCCTTTCTACCCCTAAATCTCTGGGCGTCAGAGATTGCTCGATAAAGAATGGTCCTCAAGAAATGAGAGATTGGAAAGGATTTCTCTGCAACACTTACATATCATAATATCCTCGTCTATCCAATGATTGTTGGCCACGGACCCAAAGAATCGATTCCCAAAGCGATATTTCTTCCACGTGCTGATCGTAGTAGGAGTACACTGATTCTGAAAATGGCGTTCTGCACATTTGTTTGCCTCTTCAAGGTCAACAAATCGTGCAACATCGAGAACTCTCCGAAATGGACAACCAGCTTTAGGTCCTTGCCTAACGGCATAGACAACTGTTGACTCCTCTGTCAAATCCTTCTTACTAGGTTCAGAAAGATCAGTTGATTCCGAGGTCGTTTCCAGCATAGCATCACTGTTGTTCCCAACTCGCTCCTTCAGGTATGCCTCAATCAGATCGGGACTGACGCATTCCGCCGGTAGCCATCTCCAGCTCCAATCCTTGCCCTTGACCATGAAGCTGGTAATGTTACGCATCTTATTTTTCCCGATGAATTCATACTGCAGAATGTCGTCAATGTCATTCCACTTCACATCGAAGCTCCGTACGTAATTCGAGAGCTTCAACTTGTCCAAACTTGCGCTCTTTTCTTTGTTGGTACGCTTATGGATAGTGAAAGCTCTCGGTTGAGTTAACGTTAGCTTGAGGTTCGACGGAGGATCCATATCGGCAAGAGAAGGCGGGACGATCGCTGGAGTTGCGCTCTCAAGCATTTGAGGCGTCTGGATTTTTTCGAGGCTTGCTGGAATAGATGAGTTAGTGTCCTTAGAAATGGCGGTAATTGTAGAAGTGTTCGAGATACTGTGTAAATTATCGAATGCTTGACTAATGCGCTCAAAGCCGGGCGCATTCGATTCAAGTTTGGCTATGCTTGGAGGGCTGATAAAGTATCCTAAGGAAGTCAGTGGCTCATTTATTCCTGGTATTTCCTGATTTTCAAATCGAAATCTTAATATATTTTGTGGTATTTGCGAAAGTTTCAAAGAAAACGAGTCGCAAGCGATTTGGTAATCTTGGGTCTCATACCAGACATCGCACCAAGCAGACATAGTGGCGCAAAGGTCGCAAATTCGTGAAATGGATCATGAATTATTTAATGGGCTCGAATGGCTGCAGGGCTAATTGCAAGGACGCGCAATTGTCTTTAAAGGTGGAGGTGCAAAAAAGAGTTGTGAAAGAACTCATCGCTAAAGCTTCATGAGGTTTTATATTGTAGCGATCTGACCGAAAAAAATCACACTGACACATTATTCCGGGTGAATAGGGAGCATGGCGACACTTTTTGAGTTCCTGGGATAATATTTGCATTTACTTCTTCAAATATTAATATCCGCAGGCCAGAGACGTTGATTTGTTCTTGGCTATAACAAGTGTTCTGTTGTTACTTTTGATTTATAAGAGCTTTTAAAACTGCTCGAGAGCATTCTTCTCCTCTAATAGATAGAATGAAGCATGTTTTCTATGAAGGAAACTCATTCGTCAATAAACCCGCCTCCCAACGCATTGAACTCCTGGTCAAAGACTTCTTCGATCCAAAGCACCCTTTTGATAACCCTCAAGATATCATCCCATTCATTTAAACCCATCTCACTAGCCACTTTCCATACCATCCTCTTATACCACCTCCCCTCAATCATTCCCGGACTCTCCATCATACCCACACACAGGCACCATAACAGTACTTCCTTCACATTTATGCATTCTCCTAGGCGACCCCATTCTATATCGTCTCCTCTCGCCTCTATGATGTTCTTCAACTTCGTCACAAGAAGCTGAGTTCGCACACCTAGTTGTCCACACACTCGTCGAATCTTAGCCAAGAAAATCACCAGACCCAGACGAATCACTTCTTGCACAAAGTCGGCTGCGTTGGGAGACGAAGGATCAGCGATATAGTTACCAACCAAGGTGTAGACAATAGGCTCGACCCAAAACACCACGAAACTGATCCTCATCCAAGTTTCGTTGCGAGAGACCTTGTGCTTGATGTACGCGAGACCCAGGAGTGTGTTCGTTATTGCTTCATAGAGAGTTGTATCGTGAGGAACGAGAGTTTGTAAAGGGTTGGGGCGTTGGTGGCAGAAATTAACTAGCGGGATATCTTGGATAGCGGCGGCTCTTATGGAGTCGATGAGTGTTGCTGGAAGAGGGTAACGGGGTCGCACGTCTCGGCTGGCAGCACCGGCAATATCGACACTGTAATGCGTAAGTTTAGGATGTGTTGTGGTTGGGTCTGAGAACATTATTGTGGGATATATGAATAGTGCAAGAGGGAAAGAAGTACGTACCCAAAGGCCATGCATCTCAATGTCGGGTTTTGAGCGAAGCTCTCCCAACCTCCTCTAAGCTGTACGATTCTCTCCAATCCATTGATATGCATATCGTAATCGGTATAGTCATTATTAAACGTCTATTAAAGTCAACTTTAATCCCAAAAACGGAACTCAAGAAGGGAGGCAAACACTGTAGCAAATGAATGCGACGATGCTCGCCACAACGGCGTCGCTAATTCGCCGGACCGGATCTTCAAGAACGGTATTGACAGTTCTCAACGCAAGTGAATGATGAGCAACAGCGACAAGATTTTCTTCTTTCTCTCGCCCTTGATTTCCTCGTCCTTGACTTCGGTGTACAATAACTGCAAGATTGGCGAGGAATTGGTGGAAGCTCGCCGGGTGTTGGATTACTACCGGCAGCCAGTTCTCTTTGTAAGTCCTTAGTCGTGGATCGTGGCCGCTGTTCACTGCGACCAGCAAATGTCAGCATTCCGTTTAAAGCAAGCTTATGAGATGTAAGATAGCGACGTACTTTGATCCATAAGATATTGTTCCCCTGGGTTCATATTGATTGGGAAGCTGATGAAGGGGTCAACTCGACCAGCTCCCAGCACTGTGATGGGACTCCATGCATGTTGAAGCTGCATCAAAAGATACTGGATACCGTTTGTATCATGAGAAGCACCAACCATGGAGTGTTGCGAGTGCACAAGTGATGAAGAGCTAGATGCTTGTACTACATCATTTTCTTCGTGTATATGCGGGTTGGAGGCTCTGTCATTGGCTGGCCCAGGTTGCTGCTGGAAATCTGCCGGAACATCAAGTTCGATTCGATCTCTGATGACCAGCCTCCTTGCTCTCGGAAGGCCTCGAGCCAATCGGCTTCGGATCTCTTGCTCAGTCTCGGTTGGTCCTGACATTGCAGCAGGCCGAAGACATACCGGTTGGTTTTGCCGTCCGGATTGGACTCTTGGCTGCCTTCGCCTGGGAACAGGGTTCACGGCATTTGATCTCGGGGTCTGCTCCATGATGACTTTGAGATGTGGGTACAGATCAAAAGGTATTGTACCTGCAGAACAAGCGTCGCTTTATGTGCGTGACCAGCACTGGGTGATCACGGAAGGCCTAACGGTGTAGCTCGCTTAACAATTTCAGGGGGCAATCACTGCAAGATTTCAGTAGCCACAACCTTCGTTGATGATAACGTTTTTGGATCCTGGAGGAAAAAAAGGTGGAACCAAGAAATATTCCTTCAAAGATCTGTTTATGATAATGGATTCGCCACCCCCTGGCCGCGACAGGGTACTGCTGACCAAGAACGGTTACAAGCAGGCGGATTATTAATCGCCTTAAGATCCGGATTGGGACCCCTGCGATTCTACGTTGCGGTAGATATACATAAACGGTAGGTACCATTTAGGCTTGGCAGACTAAACCAAAATCTCACCTGAATCTCAAACGAAAGTTAAGAACTAGCTATCTGCACTTATAAAGAACGTCTGCTATCTCGTGATCACGTGATTGTAAATCTCGCCCCGATCTCTATTTGAAACCGTGTCTTTCGGACATAATGTCACTGTGCATTACAAATGGCATGTTTGAGTTAATAAAGTGGGACAAAAATATCCATAAGGTCGCATAGCGTGGAATGTAGCGCTCAAGCAGGTGTATGTCGCAACTGTTCTTCCATTAGTCTCTCCAACTCAAATGGTCGGTCGCGTTATTTAGACACGTTCATAGCGTTTCAAACCCATTTATCACTACTAGCTATTTGTGTCTTGTGAAGTCACATCACTCGCCTTCATGCCAAATATAAAGGTCGGCAACACAGGAAATCCACCAGGTGACCTAGGAAACGCAGTTGCATCCAATCTTGAGCCCCTCGGTCCCTCTCACCCGAAACTTGGAGTCCAAAACCGCCATAAGATCGTTATTGCTCCCAATTGAACAAGAGCTCGTAGCGTGATGCGACCACGCTTGAGATCTCACATACTCTGTGACGAATATCGGTCACCAAGGCATACAAAGGGTTAGGATTGCCAGATTAGGACTAGCGCCTTCCATGCTTTGTCCTGCAGGCTCCTGTATATTAGACAGGCTCTCCCCACACCCTCTTCTAGAGGTTGTCTTAGTTATTCTTGAATACAACTGTATGATTTGCTCTGCTCGTTCCTCACACACTCCTTGACATCACATCCAGTATTGCCTCTACACGGCGAGAGCTCTGTAAATGGGGCAAGATCACTTCCCGCCGCATCCAGGGAAGCAAAGACTTTCCTCCCTAAATCCAATCCTTCTACAAGAGTTTACAAGTCCGCATCCGCTCCTGGACCTCCGAAGAAATGGAAATTTATCGACGGTGTATCGTGTGAATTATTGGATGCGAGTTTCAGCGTCCTAATCGGCCCTGTGAGTGCATCTTCACCATCGAGAAATCGAAAGCGCTGGGCAGATCGCTGGGTATGACGTTGACTATCCGAGTTGGCTAATAGCCACGGAAGACGCCAGCTGGAAGAGGGAAGATGAAGAGATCGCGCTCGTTGAGAGCTACTATACTAGTTTTGTACATCAGTGCTCCGAGAGGACCCTGTGCGTATGGTCCCTGTCCTTGATACCAGGTTGTGAGACAGGGATCTCCTGGTGCCCCGTACGTGCAGGTGGGGTCGATGGTGGTGAAGTTTTGAGTTGCGGAAGCAGCTGCGACGCGCAGTTCCATGTTGTCTTGTAGGTTCGTGCCCATGCCCGGGAAGTTCACGATGACTTTGATGCCTAAATTCTGGAGGTCAGCGTTTGGACCTATACCAGAGAGCATGAGAAGCTGCGGTGTATTGAATGTTCCTCCCGAGACGATGACTTCTTTAGGAGCGAACGCTTGTTTCTTGATTTCTGAATTGCTGCGTTGCGGTGTGGGTCGGCAGTATACATGCTCTGGCCGAAGAGATACTCTACCCCAGTGGCTTTTGGGGTCTTCCCGATGTGTTGAAGAGAAGTTTCGTTGTTAGTGAGTGTAAGCTTACTGTTAGAAGATATTTCTTTGAGTCATTGGTGTTTGTGGCGTTCCATACTTCAAATACAGCGGTTCGGGCACTAACTCGTTTACCCAATAGACGATGAGCTGGAAGGCCAAATAATCCGACTTGCTGATCACGGTTGGGGTTATCGTTGTTCAGATCAGTCCCGTTTGTGAGAAAGTAGAACAATATATTAGGATCTTCTCCTGTCACTTTGGTGATAGCTTGTAGGACTTCGGTGACTTGAATTTGATTCTTTAAGAACTCATCCGTGTTCAGA
Organism: Phialocephala sp. D728; assembly: GCA_003988865.1. NCBI lineage: Eukaryota > Fungi > Ascomycota > Leotiomycetes > Helotiales > Mollisiaceae > Phialocephala > Phialocephala sp. D728. The sequence continues at coordinate 34,642 of QYAJ01000241.1, read as the reverse complement.
TTGAGATCAAGGAAGCCGTTGAATCCGCGTCCAGAAGTACATTTTAGAACAACGTAGTCATTCTCCAGCTTGATAAAATACTGAAGCATAGTTTCCGGCCTAAACACGTCAATACGTTGTTTTACAGCCCTGAATAGATTTATGCTTACGTCTAAGACTTATCTCCAGTAAGACCCGCAATGTACTGCCAGTCACTATTGCTAGGAAGCGCAGCGATCAATGCGTTGTGGGTTGAGAATCCACCAAGTGTTCCTGCTCGAGGGTAGCTGAAAGAAATCAGTGTCATGTGGTAAGAGTAATCTCCTTTGGTTCTGGACAGGTGATATTATTCACCAGGTCCCTCATCTTCTAAATACAGAGAACTTGCTTGTTACAAGGTCAACATGATCTCGAGAATGAAACACGGAACTCAAAAAGTGCTTACTAGACCCCCAGCTTTGTCGCCCCTGGAGGAGGACCCAGCTCAACACAAAATGGCCCACCTTCAGTCCTCCATGTCAAATACTCGTATTCATCATTAAGTGTATCATTTGAATGATACTTGACGAAAACAATCCTATCGCATGAGTGGATCGCCGTCCGCTAGAAAAAACCAACCAGCTATCTTTTCGTTGAGGCTTTCTCCTTGGTCATCACCTACTTCGAAGAGGAGAACAGATTGCCCGGCTTTAGTAAGATTAGCTGCTAATGTTCCGCCCCCAGGACCGGACCCGATGACGATAGTCATAAGCGTTGTTGTCGGCAATAGCTGCTGTCGAGAAGAGGACGAGAGCCAGGACTGTTAGGTACCATGTCTTTCTCATCTTCGCCAAGTTAGATGGTGGCAAATAGCCTTCCTAGGAAATAATGAATGGAAATAACTCAAATTTTAACTTCTTGCTATGGTATTGGCTAGAAATAGTCGCCTTTTATTACGACGATCTGATGTGGTATCGCGTACCTGCGTGTCATAAGATCTGACGAACTTGTCCTATTGTACAGTAACTACGTACCTTGCTGCAGGATAGGTCACACTTGGCTTGGGAATATTGATTCCGAATGTATTTTACTACTGTTCCTCCTCCATGGTCGCCTCCGACATCCCCATCGAATGAGAGACATGCATACTGATGATATGCTGCAGAGCGGGCATGTCCGTAAGTAGGGTCTACCTACAGCCAGCTATCGTGCATATCAGACAGCTGGAATGGGCTTCCGACATGCGACCCGACCCGCACCTCCGACGCTGCATTTAAGGGTCAAAGCACGTGCCGAACATCAGATGACGGCAGTAAGCTGCAAAAAGGTCTCATTCCAGGAGTGCGAGGAACAAATTAATCGACTTCAAAATAGATTTATCTTAAATTTTCAACACAGCTCTGTATCGCACTTCTCCACCATCCAGCTTGCTCAAAGCAGCAGTTGCTCCTTTGATTGACATCGAAAACTCCTCCAATATGGGCTTGATGCCATGTTTTGCAGCAAACTCGAGCATCTTGTCAAAATCATTGAGAGCCGCAGTGCATTGCCCGACAGATGAATTTCTACGAGTAAGAGAGGTAGGAAAGGTATGACAAGATCTTCGGGGCTGACTGTCAGAGGGCAAATCTTCCCGAATGGGATCATGAGTACCAATCAACTATCGAAGATGTCAGCCCATGAAACCATAGCATATACTTTCAAAGGCCTACGGTCCCCCCTTGGGATACTGACTGGTCGTTACGAACAAGTGATCCAGTTTCTTCTCAAGGCTGAAAGTCTGCAATCCTCTTGTCGCATCAACAAACAGAAATAAACAAACATTAAGACATATAGCCAACTACACTCACAGCATATAAGAGACGATATTTTGTGTAAAATTTTAGCGTTAGTTAAGTACCCTACAGAGGGCTTGATTTAGATTGAGCGAGTTTGTTGAAATATTCCCTAGCCTTAGTATGCGCCGCGCTCCAGGACATACTCCAGGATTGTTTACTGTACAAGTCAATCTGCGAGAAAGTGGGACACGGATAATTTCTTCAGATTAATACCATTTGCGGGAGAAGTAGGGATAAGATTATCCTTAAGGAATCTTTTTGTCCCAATTTTGGGGCAATGATTGAATCGGACATTTTGGCAAGCACGTGACCATGGAACACACGTAAACTAGATGGCGCGTATGTTGGCAAAGAGTACAAAAGCCAAACAGGCTATTGGTTATGATGAGGAGACTTCTTTTTCCACAAGTATACATCCTAATACTACATTTAGAGGAGAGATCCTGTATATGAAAAGCTTGCGAATATGAAAGGAAAAAATTCAACGCAGTTATATCGACGGGGGGGGATCTCAAATAGGGTTGCTCATAATGCTCATTATGGTGCATCTCCCATTCGCATGTTTGGAAAAAATCAAAGACGTCGTTCTGATAAAATGGCTGGCAGAAAAACATGTGCTGCTTTGAAGAAGCCTTCGTGGACATCCTTGATAACCAAAGATTAATCATGGTCCTATCAAAACTACCAATGAATAGAAAAGCAATCAGCAAGACAGAGTCGGATCCAGAGGGTGGAGGTTGAGAATGGAATCAGGTTGCGACACAAGGCCTGCCAGGAGATTGTAACGTTCGGCAGCTGGTGAAACTTTTGTTCCGACCGCAACTCCCCACCACGTCTGAGAAGCTCTTCCCCCAGCGTAGGACGGCCTGCAAAATATCGGGCTCGTTGTGGAAGCTCGCGTCATATATTCCGCTAAATGACTGATGTTCGAGCTATCTCACCGGACGATAGGTCTATGCTATCGGATCTTGAGCATTTGCGAGGAGCCTGAAAACCAACGCTAAGCAGTTCCTCTCATTTCTTTTATATGTCGTCTACCAATGCATTTTAGCATTACAGAGCAAAGCAACTATCAAGGAAACTGCGAAGTCGATAACCGTCTCAACAAGCGCTGGGTCTCTGTTATTTCAACCTCGCACCCAGAAGCAAGCCAAGCAGTGGAGAGCAGCCAATTTTCGTTGAGCACGACACAAGCATCCCCTTCAGCAATCAAACATTGCTTGAAGCATGCGGTCATTCTTGTTGTAAATACCCCGCAAATTAATGAAAAATTACTTATTCATGCGAAATAGACCGATATCTGAACGCTCTACAACCTGCCTCGTCGCCCAATGTCCCAGATGCAACACCGAATTTTCATGTACAAGTTTTGAGCATCCAAGGAACAAACCAAGTGGCGGATATACTACAAACATAAAGTGGGATGGATATCTTCGAGACCTCGGAACGTTCTCTGAGCTGTTCCCCGATACCCCGCACTAAATTTGAGTGGAAAGTGGGGTATTGGTTACATTTGGTCAGCATACATGTAACGTTGAACAGCCGTGGTATAACAAATAGACGTTGTTGTACCTGCATATAAGTATGGCCAAGCCACATTTCGTCAGTCTTGTATTTGGCTCCCAATTGGTTGCCAAGATCCAATCAGGTGGGAGGTAATTGACATCACCCTCCCAACATGTTCTTCCTCAGATCCAATACTTGCACAGCTCTTTTAGTCTCTGTCTTTAGTGTATTAAGTTCAAAAATACTTGCTGCTGACTCTGAAGATCTTACCAAGTATATCAACCCAGTAAGGCTTATTCTCATACTAAATTACTATTTTTTTTTCTGATAGCTCCGGAGCTTGGGAGTTGTTTCAGGGCGGCATGCCCGTTTGTCCTCCCGTTGTCAGCTCTTTAGACAGCTCCTAATCTCCGGAGCTCCCTAGGGCTTTTTAAGATTTTACAATGCTAATTCGTTGGGTAGTTTAGCGGAACTGAAGGACAAGGGAATCCAGGCACAGCAATAAATGGTGGCAACGTCTTCCCAGGCCCCGCATTACCCTTCGGCGTTGTGAAGTTTGGAATAGACACCACAGCATTTGATTGGACGAATGTGGATGCCAATGCAGGTTACACGCCAGATGGCTACGGTATGTCTCCTGGCAGCGTGCAGACGAGATACTGACTTATCAGTCACGGGTGTAAGCATGTTACACGAGAGTGGCACTGGTGTAAGAATGCAATCCTCAATATTCGCATGACTAACAGGTACAGGGTGCGCCAACCTATGGCTTCGTCCATCAAATGCCTCTCTCAACCTTGGAGAATGTCAATGTTCTAGACAACTTCACGTATATGCAAGAACGTGTTGAATCCGACATTGCGAGTGTCGGATATTACAAGACAGTCTTGGCAAATGGAGTCTCTGCAGAGCTCACTGCCACTGCTCATGCCGGCCTTGTGGAATATAATTTCACCAGTGGCAATGAAAGACACATCTTAGTGGATGTCTCTCACATGCTTCCTTCTTCAGGGGAGGCTCAGCATTCGCAGTACTACAGCAATGGGTTTCTTGCCAGGAGTCCGGACGGGAGTAAATATCAAGGATACGGAGTGTATCGAGGCGGTTTTAGCTCACGTAAGTTTTTCTTTTCCATCTCATTTCGTCGTGCTGATGCTAATTCTAGGACCTGATGCTCCGGTGTATTTCTGTGCCGAGTTCGATACTGTCCCCGAACAAGTCCAGCTCTTTTCTGGACCCTACACAGATCCTTACTGGCCGAACAGCACTCTCCCATATATTAGCCCACCCGTGTTCACAAACGCGGCCTCGATCTCTGGTGGTCAGACATACTACAGCTACGCCCGTCGTATTGGCGGCCTCTTCACCTTTCCTTCCAATACCACGACGCTGAAATCGAAAATCGGCGTCTCATTCATTAACTCGGACAAAGCATGCCAATACATTGTTTCCGAGCTCACTTCTTGGTCCGTGGAACCCTACATCTCGTCTGCTGTCTCGCAATGGAATTCCGAAGTTTTGTCCAAGGTAACCACGACTAATAAGTCGAACCTAACCATCCTTGAGATGCTGTATTCTGGTTTGTACAAGATGCATCTCATGCCCAGTGACCGCACAGGCGAGAATCCCAACTGGGATACGGAGGAGCCTACTTATGATGATTTCTATACACTGTGGGATACGTTTCGGTGTCTTAATAGTTATATCTTATTGACGGCACCGAGGCGGGCTGCTGATATTGTGCGAAGTCTGGTCGATGTTTGGCGCTGGGAGAGATTCATGCCTGATGCAAGGAGTGGCAATTACAATGGGCGAGTGTACGACCCCTTGATTTTCTAGCCGTTTGATATTTGACATCCACTCTACCTAAAGTTACGAATTTAGAGCTGATAAAATCTAGACAAGGAGGATCTAATGCTGACAATGTCCTGGCAGACGCCTATATCAAAGGTCTCTCGACTCTAGAATACGGCATCAATTGGACCGATGCCTACGCTGCCATGAAAACTGATGCGGAATTGGTCCCTTACAATACGTTTGACTATGGTGATCCGACCGGAAGTGTCAAAGAAGGGCGTGGTGCATTACCAGACTGGTTGAGCTTAGGGTATGTAAGCATGTATGATCCAGTCGAAGGTACCGGCTTCGGGAGGTGCATTAGTAGGACCGTCGAATATGGGTTGAACGACTTTGCCTTAAGCCAAGTCGCGAAGGACCTGGCGCCCGAGGACTATGTGAAGTATCTAAATCGTTCTGCGTAAGACATTCCACTATCTCTCATTAGACATAGTAGTCCCAGACTTGCTAATCGGTCGCATAGTGGATGGCAACAAATATGGCAACATAATCTTACCTCTCTCAGCTTCACTGGCTTCCTCGCACCCCTTTATGCGAACGGCACCCGAGACCCCTCCTACTCCCCTCTCAATTGCGGCATTTGGTGTTCCTGGTCCGACGTCACCTACGAAGGCCTTCCCTGGGAATACACGTGGTCAATACCATACGACATGTCAACACTCATTTCGTTTATGGGTGGACCCACACTCACTGAAGCAAGACTGGATGCTATGTTCATTCCCAGGTTGCAAGACGGTAGTGTTGGAGCTGGGAATGGTGCTGGGACAACGATCTTCAACCCAGGCAATGAGCCAAGTTTTGGGACACCATTTTTGTATAATTACCTTGAACGGAGGCAGTGGAAGAGTGTGATGAGGAGCAGGGAGATCATTAATGAGTATTATAGTAGTGGTAGAGATGGCGTGCCTGGAAATAGTGATGCAGGTGCGTTGGAGAGTTGGATGGTGTGGAATTTGCTTGGTATGTTCCCGGCTGTGCCTCATGCTGCTCACGGGACTGACAGAGGTAGGACTCTATCCAATGGTTACTCAAGATGTCTACCTCATTCTCTCACCCTGGTTCAGCGATCTCAATATCTCGGTTGCAGGAAACAAGACTCTGAAGATTACAACAGAAGGGCTCGATCAGGGCCCTTATATTCAAAGTCTGACAGTAAATGGCGAAAGCTGGAACAAGAGTTGGCTCACCCATGGAGACCTCATCGATGGGGATGGTGGAAGTCTTCATTTTGTGTTGGGGGCCGCGCAGACAGAATGGGATGTTGGCGATGTCCCACCGAGCCCTGGTCACATGGATTTGGGTATCAGGAATTGAGAAGACATGTCGTCCGGCAAGACTCATCTTCTACGCGCAGTAAAGTGTCTACGTATTCTCCAGGTCGGGGCAGTGCTTGATACCCTCAACTCCTTCGCTATATCCATTCAAGTCAAAAATTCTCGAGCTCTCTTCACCAATCGCTTCTCCTTGCTTCTCACTCTTCCTCCAAGAGCCACTTCAGCAAAAGAACACGATGCCTTATTCAGAAGTCTGAAACAGAAGACCTCTCATCTAATAAGTTGATTCGTAATTTTCAATAGGGGACAAGGATAATTAACTATTCTCCCTGGGTACCGAGGAGTTATTTTCTAGCGGTCTGAGAAATGCGCGCCGAGGTATGAAATTGACAGTCCATCAGGAGCCACAATCAGGCTCTCAGGGGCTTTGCCGAGTAGGGCGATCAGCTGCAGGCTGGGTGCGCTAAAGCACTCAGCCACATACCAGCATCAGCGCCAACTAGAACTTATGAACTGCCCACTTCAAATTCTCTTTTACATGTTTCTGTCTGTCGCGGCTCAATTTCTGTTCAATCAGCTCGTCAAAGCAGACGCTCATGATTCTGAACCGATCATCCCAGGTCTTGACTTTGTCCAGTAGGTCTCTTTCAATCCCGAAGCTCACAGATATTGACATTCCATTGCAGAAGATGACCTCGCAGCCTCGCCTCTGCCACCCACTTCTTCGTCGGTAACATGGCACGTCATATTTTGGGTCCTGTTATGTCTAGCAATCAACTCTATGTCTCAACCGTCGAGCAAAATCTGTGGCATCCCATCTCGATACCGGATTTATCTTGCCAGTTCCCCCATCTTGTGTGTGGCTGATGCTGTTTCTACTCTCGTCCGGCTCATCACCATTCTTGTCTATCTACCTATTGATGTCAGGAAGTGTTTCCATCTCGTGATTCATGCCCGATCGGACTTCAAAAGAAGTGAAGGGGAAGCCGAGCGAAGACCTCCAGAAGCTCAAACATGGCCTCGATGGCTCTTCTTCATCATGGGCACTCTCCCTGCGGCTATAAAACTATCTTCTTTCTCAGGAACGCCGTGGGCAAAGACTTGGGGGTTGATGTTCGCATCCTCTTTCATCGTCACCGAGCTCGTCGCCATGATCGCTCGATCTGCCAATTCAGAAGAAAGCACAACTGTTGAAGGAATCCTCGGGTTCAGCGCCATCGAATGGGAAGACCCCCAACAACAGCCGCTCCGAGCCAAGCTGCTCAACCTTTCCACCAAACTCCAAAACTTCGAAACCACCCTCTTCATTCTCGCCACCCTCACGCATTCCATCCTCATAATCTGGGTCGTCGAAACCCTCTGGTTGCCCATCAGCGAGGTACTAGACACTTCCCCTCTAGCACGCGACATCCTTACCCTCCTAAAATTGATCATCAACTTGAGTTTCATCCTCGTCAGCCTAATCTGGTTCGCAACCTTCTGTCTCCGGTACCAACTCAACTCCAAAAGCGTCTTATCACGGATATGGATCTGGCTTCTAAAAGTCGAAGGCGCCTGCCTTTTCTTCTTACCGAATCCACCGAGAATGCGTCCGTCCCCTCCCGGTACGAAGAAGCCGATGATCCCGCCTCCGCCAAGCTGGACGCAGAGTACTAGTAATGCGATGTTGGTTTGGATTTACCTTATCGCAGTGGCGTGGGCGAGTCATTGGGTGCTTGCCCGGATTTGTAAGAGGTGGCCTGTTGTTGCGAGGGCGCTGTTGGTTGACGTTAAACATGTGGAGACGGTGCAGATAGAGGCAGAGAATGGAGGGGGTTTGGAGGGAGATGCTGGGAAGGGGGAGATTGATGAGACTGCCTGGCTCACGCTCTGTTTCTTTTTGACGAATTTAGGGGCTTGTGGGTTGTGGTATGCGTTTGTTTATGAGCAGGAGGGAACGGTGAATCCGGCTTGGACGGATATTTTTGGAAAATAGATACTTCTTCAAGTGTAAAGTAAATCAAAGTTCCAGACTTGATTGCATTTCCAGTATTGCGATCGTGGTCGCTTGTGATCTCGGTTTTCGTCAGAGATATTATACATACTCTCACTCGTGTCTGAAGAGTCATTTGTTGGTGTAGTGGAGTGTTTAATTGAGGAATGAAAGTAGTCTTGATAAGGTGATTCTCAGCATAGCTAATAATCAACTTAGAAGAAAGGAATGCAAGTCGGCGAATGTATCTGAAATGCTTCAACTGTTTGCAACGGCTCTCTCAGTTGTACTGGACGCAAGCTACCAACAATCAAAGTATTGAATTAAGCCAGGTTCTTGAGCACCGATAACAAACAACCCCTCTTTACAATTTGTCTTTGAATCCGACAATACTATCACGTAAATCTTCGGCTCCTCCTCCCCTCCTCCCCTCTCCCCTCCCGAGCCGAGTTTTGCGAGAACAGCAAATCTCACCCCTAAAATCTCACCACCACAACCACGCCACACTTTAATTTACCCTACGTGAAATCCCAACATCTAGCTTTGCCACAATGTACCAAAGCCCAAAAATACCTAATTGTGCTGAGCATGTATGTCAATGATATACTCAGACATTGACGAAACGGGGCTGGATGTTGGTACTGCCGATCTGATTTTAGGGAATGGAAATGCTGGGTTTGGGAGGCTGGACATTGAGGTTATGCGAGAGGGGAGGAGGTAAAGATGGAGAGCACGGACATTATAGGGGTTAAAAGTGGGTGTCCATAGGAGAGAGATTTTGTGACATTTAAAGGATTATGATTAATGGCTAGGACAAAACAATATATTACGAATAGTTAATAGTAAAAGTAGACACGAATTTGGCTAGATTAAATCGTATGAGTATAGAGCTTTATACAATAGAGCAGAAGTTGATAAAGATAAGGCATTCATCCAGATGAAATCCAGAATTTTGATCGAGACCTTATAATGGATTGTAAGTAGTGCCTAAGACCATGGTCTTGAATTGCACGATTATTATCTATACTGTGATGCCAGCGATAGATAGGATGCATGTTAATTGCTAAGGTAGTTTTGGGTTTGTTATGGAACAGAATCAGGGAGAGAAGAGGTAGATATACTGTTAAGGCAGAGGAGGGGGATAGAATGGAATTGGTATACCGGGAGAAGGGGAGAGTGTGTAGGTAATTCTCGGTAGGTATTCTGTACATATCCCAGCTCGATATGGGAAAGACAAGCTCTGTCAATGTGTGTGCATCAGTGGACAACAATGTACCATTCCAATGTTCGTATGCTTATAAGAAGGCTAACTTGCGTCAATGTCCCGGCCTGAAGGAGGTAATATGGTAGCTCTCAGGGTCTCCACACTTTTCCGCGTATATTACCCCCATCCATATTCCAGCGTGTTCCAGACTTCAGCCCGTTAAAGGAGCCCAACTATCAAGGACACAGATGTGTTCATTATTTCCAGATGCCAAAATATCCCATTTTCACCTCCTAACCACTACTCGGTAACCAGCCTCCACAGCCCATCCCCAAGATAATGCCCCTCTTCAACCACCGGCCCCTTCCCCTTCTCCTTACACTCCTTCGTCCCCATACTCAACAAGCCCACCGCACAAGCTTCCAGCTTCCCCTCCGCACAGACCACAACCGGCTCTCCCTTTTCCAATTCCCTGCCTCCATACCACCCTTCACCTCCTTCTCTCTGCCCCTCTCCATCCCAATATATCTTCCCCTCGTCGCCTTTCCCACCTAGCTCTCCGTATCCTCCTTTCTCGGAATCGTCGCCTGAGGGTAATCTTCCGCCAGTGCTCGTCAGGCCGGGAGCCATGAGTGTGGCGCCAGAGAGGACGAAGCGGATTGCGCCGCGATCGATTCGAATTGAGGGAAAACAGGTGGGGAAACGGTGGACGAGTTTGAGGTGCGGGAGGAGGGCGTCGGTCATGTGTTGGTAGAAGAGAGGGGTGGGGCCGATGAGGTAGAGGGTTACTCTTTCTGGTCTGTGAGGGCACATGGCATGTCAGCATTTCAACATTTAGATTTGCGCAAGGTCTAGTGGAAAGTTCGCTGGATAATGGGGGGATGAATGAGTGGTTTGAGAAACAGATGAGTGGGAATGCGACAGAAGTCCAGGTTGGCACTGGGCTCTGCTAAGCTATAAGGTGGAAGGGTAGCTGTACATCTTCATAGCATCCAACTGCTCCTTTTTCGGTATTATCTCATCGATATGCGGTGCAAGAAGAGGATATGTCTGTACGAGTTGCGTGCGAATCGCGCGTTGCACTGAGGATTTTACTTTAGATTTCGAGCCGGGAGATATGCTTCTGTTCTGTTAGCCTGGACTGTCGCAGACTAGGAACTTTAATTTTCTCGTACGCACTCTTTCTTAAACATCTCGAATATTGTGAGTTATCTTGTGGCGTATTGAATTGAGTCGTGTGGGGAGGAGGGAAGAATTGAACGCGAATGTGTTCGTGAATGTGGAGTAATGCCCCGCGATCTGGTGACCGTGGTAGACCAGAAATGCAGGGATATGGAGGGGTAATCACGTGTTAGACCATTGTCTGAATGGAGGATTTGACTTCTCTAAAGAGCAAGATGGAGTATGAGGGAGTGCTTGATGAAGTTGAAAGCACAAAGACAGGCAAAGATTTCAGAAGGTTATCGATTCATTCATTAGTACAGAGAGAGAGAGCATGATAAGCAGCATCTCTATTGGTGATCGACATGAGAGACAGTTCCATCCTCTTTAAGGTGAACGTTCAGTCTATCGTCATTAGTACATCTGGTCAGCTATGGATAATAAGTGGTCTTACCTATCAGGCTTGAAGTCCTTGGTAACCATCATTCCTGGCTCGATGACACGAGTCTCCTTAGGAAGGTCTTGCTTGGCAAAGGACTGTCTCTCGTTATTACAGACTTTATCTGAACGGAATATATCTTACTGTAGCATCAGATGCGCCATCAGTCAGCTTCTTGCCAACGAGTTTGTTCATCCACTCCTCGGTCTTGGAGTTGTCGCCTCCTGAATTAATACCTGGGACAACGAGAGGCATGTTGATAGTTGATCTAGTATGGAAAGTTCTGTATTGAAGTCGCTGGGTAGTTCGTTGAATGATTGTGTTTTTGGAGGATCTTAAAGTAAAAGACACGATATATTTAACAATCATAGGCATAGAGGTATAAAAGGTCAAGGACTGAAGGCAACCTTGTTTGTCTCCATATGACGTATTTGGATAGTGTAATCACGTGATTCCACCTACCCCCTTGCAACTTCCCTTCATAAATTTCTCCTCACTTCAACCATCGCTTTCGCAATTTACTTTCTTCCATCGTGGAGTTTTCGTCTCGTCATCTCAATCTCACCACATGCTCACAACTCCAAGGCGACGCCATGCAGCAGCAGGCTGTGCCCCTTTCCAGATTCGGAACCCGCTCCAATGGCAGACCCGGAAACATCTCACTTTCGCATCCATCGGTTGGTTTGTGTAGTTGTGGGTTTCAGCCGGCCATTTTGAGCAAACAGCAAACAGCCCAGCATGCACGCGGGCAGGCCCATCCCACGCACTCAGCCACTCCGCATCTCAGATCTCGAGCTCTCGCCATCCCAGCGCTTCGTCACGTCTGTGGGGACCAAGTGGATCAGGATACCCTCAAAAAGTTCTGGCGTGTGGGCATCGAACGCGTTTCTATTATTTTTTTCTATAGGAGAATGCGCGTCCTCGTCGCGTTCAATCCCCACGACCACAACCCAGATGTGGAGTGCAGTATTGATTCCACGGACCGCTGCAAGCCAGAACCCAGGCGCACAAGGCTAGCTCCGACGCTGTGCGCAAGTGTTTGACAAGGTTTAGTGCTTGGCTGTCGCTACTGCGCCTATCACCCGCCCTGTCAGACCCCTAATAGCTCAGCTGGGAGGTAGCCTGGGTAGCCTCATGAACTTCGCCCGACCTTAAAATAAGCACTTGGTGTCGGGCTCATTTCACCTAACATTTATGTACAACATGTTTCCCATTGCGGCGATTCTGAACTCACGATAATATTTCTATTCACTAATCTTCCATCTGTCCTACGACCCCGAGTTTCGCTGATCGAGTAGCATACAAGTCTGAGCTTGTGCGCTGCCAACCACCAGCCGTGTTTCTTTAGTTTCAGAACAGCTACCAAAATGCGCTCAACTCTTCTCGCGCTCCTGGCCTCGGCCATAATTGTTTCTGCCGGTGGCTGTGCGCAAGACAATATTGGTGATCTCGTTGCGGAAACTTCATGCGGTGCTGTTAACGCAATCACGAAATGCCTCGAAACATCAGATATTGGACGGTTGGACGAAATCGAGCGATGCTACAGCTCTAATGGATGCACGGCTGGGGAAGCCACGGTTGAGGCAGTATGGTTTGTAAAGGACTGCCAGCCATTGAGAGTTGAGAATGGCAGAGGGGATCTGAAGAGGAGAGCAGATTCTACAGACAGCGGAAGCACCACAGCAGACGAGACTACCAGTGAGAAGACGACTGCGAAGACGACTGCGAAGACTACATCTGAGAAGACTACAACTGCGAAGACTACAAGTACTGTTGCCAGCACAGAAGCTACGACGACCTCGGATTCTTCAACAACGTCTGAATCCTCAACTTCCAGCTCTGCCACCACTGCTTCCTCGACGACATCATCCAGCTCGACATCTACAACCACCGGATCGAGCAGTACTAACTCGGCGACTACAACAGGTATGTGGAAATTCGCAAGATGGGTTATTTCATGCTAACAAGCTTCTAGGCACCCTCCTCTGCTCTGTTACGTCTACGAAATCGACCTCAGTCTGCGTATCTACCTCCGGAACATCGAGCTGTGTCGCAACTACAACTGATATTGCGTCGTGTGCGCCAGGAAATATTTGCTTCTCGAGTACTGCAGGCGCAGACTTGTGCATGAAGAGGGACGATAGTCTCACCACGTCTGGCCTTATTGTGACAATCGTCTTCAGTCTTGCAATCGTCGCAGCCGCAATTGCGTTTGCAGTCATGGCATTCCGCAACAGCGCCAAAGTAAAGCAAGAAGAGCGTGCTCGTCTTTTAGCTGCAGCGAGCAGCAAAGGAGGGGATGTTGAGGCACAACCCTTCTCGAACAAATCCGAGGCAGCACTTCCACTTATTACACCCGGTGGGACGAGGAGTGAGCACACTCAGTACTACAATCAGCCACAACAGGACTACTTTGGTCAAGGTGTTGGAGGAGGGAACTCTGTGACGCCACCAGCGCAGAGAGGCAATGCGCCGCAACTACATCAGGGTTTGGGCGCATTGGGACAGGAGACTAGATATTAAGAGACAGGAACGAAAGCGAGCGAGGCGAACAGGCGTTTTGGTGTTATGGTTTGGATGACCAGATTTGAGCTTCATACCAATCTTGGATTAACCGCTTGACTTGCTGAGATTGAGCGAAGCCAAAATCGAATCGTTTTCATTTCTATGAAACCTAAGCTGAAGTTGAAAACATACACATGACGTGAGCAAAAACAAAACGCAGGTGCGGTATTTCCCTTGAGAATCTTTGAATTTTGCAGAACAGTTGCACTTCAAATTGTTTCATTGCAGTCAAGACCGATTCCAGCTCCTCTACAGTCGCTAATGAAATCGGCTTCCCCTCTCTCTGACTCACTGTGAAAGTTTCAGCCCCTAAGTGGCTAGAAGAGTAAAAGTAAAGCTTCTGGAATATTCTATGCTAAGAATCAAATGTCTAAGAAATCACGTAACTTGTATATAAAGTTCATCTCCCCCAAGCCCCTCTTTATCAAAGTCATCAAAATAATATAGAACTTAGAGAAACAGCCTTTAAAGCCCACAGAAGTTTTCTGCTCCAGCTGTTTTGGCAAGCAACTACCGGTACGATTTGGAATCAGATTTGTCGTAAAAAAAAATAAGAAAGTGCGTCCTCTGGTGCCAGCTAACCAGGATGATCCAGAGCTAGCATCGTCTCTTCGGATCCTAACCATCTTCTCGAGCAACTCGACGGCATCCTTGACCTTCCCTTTGCTCGATAAGCATTAGCCAGTGCGTGCTACGAAGCCAGCGTCATCCCACGGATCTCGACCACCTGCTCGACTAGCTCGACGGCTTCACTGTTATTTCTAATGTTCAAGAAGCTCTTTGCTTAAAGGCTATAAAGTGTAAGGAACTTTTCTGATGGTTTTTCGGGATTCTTTTTGAGTTCGATAAATGTGTTTTAGAAAATGGATAAGGCTCGAGTCTTGTCGTATAGCTTGCAACGCTTAGCTACATTTGTGTGACGGGTTAGACCCTTGGATGGCACTCGGCTACGTACGAGCCTCGTTGCCTGTCCAACCGTCCGCTAGCACCCGCAACGGACCGTAAACACCTCGTTGCGGCCTGCTTGGACTTTCTTTTTTCTTCTCTTCTCTTTATAGAGTTCTTCTTGTATTTATATAGTAGTTCGTAATTAAGCATATTCGATTTAGCCTATTATATAAGAACTTTATCTCTTCCTTTTCACTTTTTTCCAAAGAGTAGTATTTAAATATAACTATTCGCGAAACGCTTTACGATACGAAATTGGAATCGTAAAAGCAATAATCGAGCAAGTATAACTCGCGACGATATATTACAAACGAGTTTCGATTTGTAATATAGAAAGTCGAATAAATATAATTCGCAACGAAATTTGAAATATAATAGCGGAATCTATAAGCTAGGCGGTCCTAAAATGGTTATAAACTCTACTTAACTAATAGTAAAAAATAATAAAGCAAATAGCTATTTAATTTAGCTTATCGATAGCATTAATAGCGAAACGTATTAATTAGCTAAAAAATATCTCGCGATCGATTACGTTTCTAACTCTATTTGCAATACTAGCTTTTAAAACGAATATCCCGGCCGTAAATAATAATTACCGCTTAAAACCTCGGCTTTCAAACCCGAAATAATTCGACGAAGCAAATATAATTCTTTTTTTATAATTCGCAAGTATATTAAAAGCGAAATTAGGGATTAATGAAGCGGCGATCGGCAATAAAAGGGAAATAGTATAGTATGCATTTAGTTAGCTAAAAGAAGTAATAGCGGCTCGTATTTATTTGTAAGTAAAGGTCTATAATTATTGTCACGGGTTGGATGCAATGAGTCAAAGCAAGAACTTGGTTGTATTACAAGAAGAATTAATTAAGGAAGAAGGTTTTGCTATCTTCGTACGAGTCCTTACATAGGGGCTCGAGTGGTGCGTGCGGTGGCCCGCGCGCCTCGAAGCCATGTAAACTTCACGCAATCACGTGCCGGCTATTTGCGTAGTAGTATAGCTATATACGGGTTCAATTCGTTACACTACTCCCCTCCTTACCTCGTACGATGCCTTCTCCGTCTCGTACGAGAGCTTCTATTAATCGTTGGTCGTTCTATAGTTTTTTAGGCGGTTAGTGCAGCCGTCTTTTGCAAAGCGTCTTCTAGTTTCCACGTAGGGCGTGCGTAGCTTATTTATTTTACAAATAGTTTCTTCTTGCCTCGTACGAGCTTTTTATTAAGGATCTTCTTTACTTTATATTTAATGTCGCTTTATACGATACGAAGTACTAGTTAGGTATTTATTCCCTTTTGACTTAGGAGCGGGTTATTATTCGCAAGGCGGAGAAGTTAGCTATAAAATACGTTCGAGATGCTTAGCGAAGTATTTAATTAGTAACTATAGGAATCGATAACTTCCGTAACCGTATACTTAGCGTTTTGTATATTAAATGTCTTATTTAGTTAGTCCGTACGAATATTTTTAAAGCTTAGTTAGACTTTGTTATTTATTTAAAAGCTAGGGGCTTGGGAACGTTTTCGGTTCGTCGAGTTTTTTTAAGTTTGCTAAGCTTTAGCCATTGCTGTTTATGCCTATTTACATCTTTATTGTAGCTTTCGTATAAGCTTATTTATTTGTTCGATCGGCGATATATACGTAAAGAAAGTTGAAGGTTTTAATTAGAAGTTTAAAGGTTTAATATTGTAATTATACTCGAGGAAGAACGGGCTTATTTTTATCGAAGCTATATTTCGTTTTATTATAGCTAGCTAGGCCGAAGGGAGGGCGTTGTACTAATCGTTTTAAGCATAGTTGTAAAACGTACGAAAGTATATTTTTATTGTAGAGTTTATCTTTTCTATAATTTTATTCGTTTTTAAGTAGTAAACCGTCGATAACTTTCGTACGATTTCCAAGAGTTAGTATACTCGTATTTAGAATATATTTACGAACTAGGCTTTTCGATTAGAAACTATTGCTTTAAGCAAATAGTATTATAAATAGTAGTTTCGTACGAACTATTTAGTTATAGTTTCGATCGTAATATTTTTTAATTTTTTAAATTAAATTCCTTTTCCTAATTTATTTGTAATTACTATAATATTCGTACGGCCTTGGCTTAAAGGTAGATCTACTACGAAGTCTATCGAGATTTTAAACTATATTTTATTCGATATTAGAAGCGGCTTTAAAAATTCTTATCGACGGTCTTTCTATATATTAATAGTTTTGCAAATATCGTAATTTTGTATAAATTTTTTTATATCGAGATATATATTTGGCTAAAAGAATTATTTAGTAATAATCGCTTTTATGTTATTTTTTTTTAAATATTCGCAAGCTTTTAAATCGTGAGTATTTTGAATAATTTTTATACGTAAAAGTTCTATTTTAGAAATTTATAACTTTTCCCGAAATATTAAATAGTCGGCTAATAAAAGAAAGTATTTTAATATCGAGACTTTAAATTGCAAATTAATAGGGAATACTCTTTTTTTCTCGTGAATACATTAGATTATTTATTTATACGATTTATTTTTTTGCTGCGTAATATTCTATAATTACTTTAATTCCGTTAGAGCTTCGATCGTGGTTTCCTCGAGAATAGTTTATATAAACGAAGTTTAAATCGAGTTTAAACGTAAGTTACGTAAAGTATATAACTTAAGTAATTAAATTGTACGATATTCGATCTTTTCGTTTATTATTTCTTTAAGTATATTTTATTTTCGTTTTAAAAAAGTATTAGCGTATTCGTTCGTTTTATTAAAAATATATTAAATCGTGAAATTATATCGAGAAAATATAAAAGATTATCGTATTTACTATTTCATAAATTTTTAAATTATTATAAAATATTCGAGATTTTTATAGTTTATATAAATCTCGAACTTTTTAACGTTTTGTAAATTTGCATTCTATTTTTTTAAGTATTATATAATTGCAAATATTTTTTTATTATAAATTTTGTAATTGCACTCGGCTAAGGAATTTTTTTTAAAAAAGAAAGTATAAAAGTAGAATATTTAATTCTTTTGTAATTATATAAAAGTTTCGTTAATATATTATTTAAAGAAGTTCGTTTTTATAATCGTTTCGCGATTCGGATCGAATTATATAAAGATTAAAGCTTTTATAAATATTTTTTTTAATTATACAAAAATATTATTGCATTTTTTTTATTTAGGCGAACGCTTTATCCTTATGCGTTAGTTGAATTAAAAGCATTGCTAAATTCGAATAGTTTTTAATAAATATTCGATAAAAATTCGCAAATTCTAAAAAATTTCGTATATTCGTTATTATAATAAAGGGTTTCTATTTTAAAATTGCAAATATTTTTAACGAATTTATATTAATGCTTTTGCTAGCTTCGATAACAAATCCAAGGTATTTAGTCATTTTAACCTCGAATTTATATTTATCGATATTAAATTATAAATTAGCTTTTTGCATTTTTGCTATAACTTTTCGTACATACTTTCAATATTCGTTTAAAAAGCTATCGATATAAATTAAAATATCGTTTACGTATATAAAGCAAAAGTCATTTAAGTAATTATATAATACCTAGTTAATATATCGTTAGAAAGTACTTAGTATATTAGTTAGATTAAAGAAAGTTATTATTTATTTGAAAAATTTATATTTTATACGAAAAGTTATTATTTATTCGTTTTCTTCAGCGATTCGGATTTTATAGAATATAGTAATTACATTTAGTTTCGAAAATTATTTAGCTCGTCTAATGTTTTGGAGCGTCTCGTAAATTAGTAGTAATAGATATCGGTTTTTGCAAATAATTTTGTTTAGTTTATAATAATCGACGTAGAATCGAAGTTCTTCTTTTAGCTTTCGTACGAATAATATTAAAGCGGCCGCAAAAGAGTTACTTACTCGTATAAACTCTTTATCCAAATATTTAATTAAAGTCTTTTTTAAAATTAAAAACTTATTTTATAATATATTGTATAAAGGATCCTAGAATACTTTAAAATCTTTTCCATTTTGTTTTTTAAGTTCGATTTTATAGTCTATTTCTTTGCCGCGTAATAGAGGGAGTTTATCGGCTTATTTATAGCTAAAAACGTTTAGAAAATTAAAATATTACTTTAGCAACTTCGTACGAGGATTAGTTTTAATTTTCGTTCGTAGCGCTTTCGTAATATCTGTAAAACTAGTTGCAAACACTTCCATTTTACTATACTATTTCCTCGAAAATAATCTATTAAATGCTATGGCTGAAATAGTAACGCAATTTAAATTGTACGAGACTTTAATAGCGTGGTTTTATACGATAATTTCGATGAATAAGATTTTAATTTCCAATTAAAAAATATTAAACCATACGTTTTATTTAGTTATTTATAGCATATCAAAGATTAAATCGTACGAAACTAGCTTAGAGACGATATAAAAGTAAGCTTTATTTTCAAAATACTTATCGATATTTATTAATATAATTGCAACTTTTATAATATAACTTTTGGATTTGGATTCGAATTCGACGAAGCATCGTCGATTCTTTATTTAGATGCATTTGAGTTAATATTTAATAGTAAAGCGAGAATTAATAAATCCGTATAATAAATACTTCGTATTTACTAATATATTTACAAAGTAATTTCTATTAATTAAAGTAGAAATAAGAAAAGGAAAATTATTTATAAACTTTTGGAATTTAAATTATTTTTTGGCTATAATTATTTTCTTTATACGTTTTTAGCGACGTTTTTTGCTAGAAGCTACTCTTTTCCTAAGCCTTCGTTTAAATTTGTAACTATTTCTTTATCGTTATTGTTTATTTTATTTTTTAATCGAATTAACGACTTTCTTTTCTTTATTCTTTTTGCAATTAATACTATTTAAATTAGCTTTATATAAAACTTTGTTTTAATTGTAAACTTTATATTGTAATCTCGAACTTTATAATTCGAGTCGCTATATTTTAAATAAAAGCTTTTTCGTTTTCTTCGATCGATTTCGTCGTTGGAAGCTTATTAGAGTTTTTTTAGCCTCGTATAAATAATAAATACGCCCGTCGTCGGTTTTTAATTTATTATATCGAAAGCCGGGCTTTTAGCTTAAATTGGAATATTTGTATAATTATTCTATTTTCGCTCGAAGCTACTTTTCTTTTCTTTAATTTTATTTAGTTAGTTAGACGTTATATATAGCTAAATATAGTACTTTTCGTATATAAGTTTTTTTTAGATTTTTACTATTGCTGTAAATAAAGCCGTTAAGATAATTGCTTTTAAATAACTTTTTTTAACGTTATTCGGCCAGCTCTAGCCCTCGGCTTCTAAAAGTAATCGATCGAATTAATTAAGGAAGTTAGAGAAGGAGATAAATCTTTGCTTAGTTTTATTAATTTTTCCTAAGGCTTTTTCCCTTATACAAAGGTCTCGGAAAGCAATATTTATTTAGCGAAAAAAAGCTTCGATTATAAAATTATTCGTATACTATATATATTTTATTTAAGGAAAAACTTTACTTGCCTCTTCGCTTTTTAATCGTTCGAATTTATACTATATTTGCTTTTATACGTTTTTAATCGCTAATTTATCGATTTTAATCTTCATTTATAATAAACCGGCAAATTAAAGATATAAAGCCTTATTTACTCCATTATATTTCATTACATTCGGCAAAGCAAACTTTGGTTTTCACGTAAACTCTTTCGTATAAAAGGTTAGTATAACGGGAACATCGATATTTAAAGCTATTATATTTGGGATTAATTACCTATAGATTTAATTATCCGATATTTAATTTAGCCGATTAGTAATTAAAACTAATTACTTCGTTTAATAGTTAAATAAATCTATTAATCACGTGGAAGCTTAATTATTCTAGTTATTTTGACTTCTTTACTAACTACTCTAAAAAAGGTCCACGTCTATTATATATTATCGATTCGTACATATATCGTTTATTCGAATAATCGTTTGTATATACCACAGCTAAGCTTCGTACGAAAGGTTTAAAACGTTTATAGATTTTCTTCGTGAGTGCGGCGGCTAATGTTTAGGCCTCTTCCGATTTATCGTAAGTGCAGCGACCAATGCTAAAGTCTCTTTCGACTTATTATAAATGTAGCAGCCAATCCTTAGACCTTAAGGCTTCTTCCAATTTATCTTCGTTTTCGTATAATAGCTAAGCTTCGGAGAAGGGGCTTAAAACGTTTATCGATTTTATATTTATGCAATAGCTAAACTTCGAAAAAGAAGTTTAAAGCGTTTATCGTCCTCGTTATAATATAATAGCTAAACTTTAAACGAAAGGTTTAAAGCGTTTATTATATACGTATAATAGCTAAACTTCGGACGAGAGATTTAAAGCGTTTATTAACACGTTTTCATATATAAAAATAATCGTTCGATATAAATATAATTAAAATTTTTTTTTTTAAAATTTAATAAAAAAATAAAAGAAAAATTAATTTTAATATTATAGATTAAATATAATAAATTAAAGCAAAAATTTAATTATATTACAAAAAGAATTAATTAAAAAAAAAAGTTTTGCTATCTTTGTATAAGTTTTTATATAAGGGCTCGAGTAGTGCGTGCGATGGCTCGCGCGCCTCGAAGCTACGTAAACCTCACGTAGTCACGTGCCGGCTATCTGCGTAATAGCATAGCCATATACAGGTTCAATTTGTTATAATTATTTTAACTTATTTATAATCCGATATTTCTTTTAGCAAATAGAAATTACTTTTAGCGATTTACAATAACGAAAAAAAGCATTAAAAAAATTTAACGAAATTAAATAAGGATTTTATTCGTTTAAGAAATTCTTTACGAATTTTAACGACCTTTTACTAAAAGCAAAAGTTTGGTTATAAAACGATCGAGCTAAAAAGGCTTATTTAAAATTAGTATTTACTTTACGACTATTTAATAATATAATCGGAATAGAGAAAAAAGCGTTTTATATAAATTATTACGATTAATTACAAAAGATTAATAACGATTTAAAAGTAATATAAAATATTTGTAATTAACGAACGAAAAATGCTATTTCGTAAGCTCGTTTATAATTGCTTATAAATTTATCGATAAACTTTATAAAATAGTAAACCGCTTTAGTAGCTATTATAAAAGCCAGCTTGCAAAAAAAAGTAATTTAAATTTCGAGAAAGAAGCGCTAGCATAAATAGAATAAACGCTTTTGCTTTTATTACAAATCGAATAATTATATTTAAAACTATTGCAATTTAGTACTTTTAAAAAAACTCGCTAATGGTTGTATTACGGACCGCAAGGAGCGAAAGTTAGCTCGGATCGCGTTTGTAAAGTTTACTCGAGATATAATTAAATTTATTATAAATGAAAAAGTTTTGGAAAATAAATAATTTCTATTTGAAATCGTAAATAAAAATCTATAAAAATATTAAAAGCTTGGAACGAGTTTTAAAAGGATTTAATAAATAAACTCTTTATTTTTATATTTATTTTAATTAATAAAAAATACTTTATTATAATTCTTTTAAATATTAAATATTTATTTTATAAATTAATTAATTTTCGTTTTATTTATAAATATAATTTTTTATATATAGAAATTTTTTTTCGCTTTTTTACAAGCTTTAATAACTTTTTTACAAATGAGATTACGAAAGTAATTTTAATACGAATTAATATTAACGAATACGTAAAAGAAAGAATATTCTTTTACATAATCTTACGACTAAATAATTACAATATACTATTAAAGCTTTTTTGGTTTCGAAAATAGAATATATATTTATATTTCAAATTCGATAAAATTAAAATTTTTTTTATAAATATTATCGTTAGGAATTAATTCGTAACTCGAAATCGAAAATTAAATTATCGATTTATATTAGTAGTAGCCTTTACTACTTTAGTTTATAAAGGCAAAAAATAACGAGTAATAAAAATGTTTTTAATTATATTATTAAATATTAAGAAATCTTTTTCCTAAAAAACTTCTACAAATTTAAAAACTAAATTTACGAATTAAAACTTAAATTTTACGAATTTATTTAATTTAAAAAAGGTCGAAAAACTGCCGTTATTACGAAACCTTAAAAAAAACTATTATATCGAGTTAGAAAAAATAAATAATAAAGATTTAAAAATTCTTTAAAGCTTTTTATATAATATATTTTGGAACGAGTTTTTAATATTATAAAAAACTTTTACGAATTTATTAAATAAAAGTTTTATTCGAATTAGTAATTTGCTCGCTATAACGTTAATACTATTCGTAAAAAAAGCAGAAAGTAGTTTATAATTCTATATCGATTATTGTCGAAGAGCGAGGTTTCCAAAATGTAAAAGGCCTAATTGTAAATTATTTATTTCTTATAGCAGAAAACGAATATAGTATCGTAGCTTTTAGTATATGAATATAATCGAAGAAGGCCGTAAAATCGTAATAAAGTAATAATTAATAATCGTCAAAATTAATTAAAAGCTTTCTTAATAGCGAGGAGGCATAATAATTAGGAATTAATCGTTTATATTTATATTGCCAAAGCTGCCCATTATTTTGCTTTAGAGAGAGAGGAAGATTCCTTTTATCTACAAATTACTTTTGCTTAATTAAGTCCAAGTCTCGGCCTAAGCTAAATCCCTAAAAGGGAATAGTTTTTGCAAGAATCGTAAAATATTATATAGAAAGTAAAATAAATTCTCGCTTTACTACATTCGTTCCTCTATAGAAAAAGCTCGTTTTAAAGCTTTAAAAATAAAGCGAAACGGACTAGAAAACTAAATAAGAATTAATTTTACAATTATAGCTTAATTTTCTTTTCTATTTCCCAATTTTGTAAGAATTAAATATTATCGTAAATATTATCGAATAGTTTTTTAAAAAAGTTTTTTATAATTAAAATATCGTTCTCGTTTTTATCGATTTATTTAGTAAGATTACTTTTCGTTATTTCCATATTAGTTTTAGCAACTTTCTTTTTGCTTTTAAAGTTTAGAAATAAAAGGAAAATAATAGTTAGTTCCTTTTTATTATTAAAAATAATAATATATTTCAAATTTAATTTAAAAAACTTTTTTAATTTATTTTCCCTATATCGAAAAAATAATTTATTACTAGAAAATAAACTCTTTTTATTAACTTTTAAAATATCGAAAACGTATTTAATTTAGAAAATAATTTACTTTCACTATTCGATTCTTTTATAAAGTTCGCTAAAAGTAGTACTAAAATCGATCCATTTGCCGATATCGTATTAAATCGTAAAATAATTATAAAGTTTATTATAATGAATTATATTAAAGATTCTTTTAATTTTTTTAAATTAAACGCTTTTAAGAAAAGATTTATTATTTCTAATATTTGCAAATTATTTAAAAGCAAAAGTATAAAATCTTTTATAAACAAATTTAACGTTTTTATAAAAACTTCTATTTTCAAAATATTTTTTATCGTTAACGATAAATAAATTAATAAATATAAAAAGTCGTTTATATTTTTTTTTTTTAGCGAAAGTATATATTACTATAGCGTTTTGTCGATATAAATGCAAATCGAAAACTTTTACTTTTTTAATCGATTTAGTTTTAATAAAAGAAATTACTGCATTATCGAAAAGGGAATTATTATTAAAGCTAAAAGAAAAGTATTTAGCACTATTATAAATACTTTGCAAAATCGATTCGAGCTTATCGATATTAAAGATTCTAATATAGTTTACCTCGGAATTAAATTATTTAAAAAAGAATTTAATATATAAATAATCGGCTAGGCCGATTACTTTAATATTTTTTTTAAAAAAACGGTATTCGTTCTTATCGTGAAAATAGGTTTTTAAAAATCGGGAATAGACTATAAAATAAATAAAGTAATTTTTTAAGAATCGATAATATAAAAGCTATAAAATAGAATTAGTTTAAAGTAATTAAATAATAAAGGAATAGTAGGCGTTTTTAAAAAAGGAAAGATTACTCGAAGAATTATAGCGATTATAAAACTTTAGCATTTTAATTTCTTTAAAAAAAAGATTTAATAGCTTTTTAGTTTTAATTTAATTAAAGAAACCGATTACTATATAAATAATTATAGTTTCCAAATCGATAGAAGCAATAATCGTCGAAATGTGAAAGAGCTTGGCTAATTGCTTAAAAGAGCGAAATCGGTTTTTTATTAAATATTTCTAATAATATTCTTTAATTTTAGGAATTTCTTTAAAATAAAAACGAGTTAAAGAATGAACTTAAGCTAATCGAAAACTAGTTTTTTGTATAATTAAAAAGTAAATTACAGCAATACGCTTTATTCATTTTTTTTAATTAATATTTAATTTAATATAAAAAGTTTCATAAATCTTTTTTAAATATTTATTATACGAAATAGGAAAGGCAATGCTATAATAGCTATATTACTAAACGAATTTTAAAATATCGCTTTATTCTCGAAAATTAGCTTTATTAAAAAATAAAATCCCAAGCTTTTAATCTTTTGCTATTTTGTAATTATATTCTATAATGTTTTGTATTAATATATTCTCTTTTTTAAAATCCTATTTTTTACATTAGATTTTTCTAATAGAATTAATTACTATATTTATAAATAATAATTTAAATATAATTCTTTTACGCCTCGATTTTTTAACGAATAATAATAAAGTTATTAATATTATACGATTAAAAATCGTTAATGGAATTATAAAAATCGTATTTGAAATTAAAAAAGTATTAAAAAGAAATATTCGAGATTATTAAATCAAACTATGGAAGCACACTATATAAATAATATATTAATTAGAGTTAAGGATCCTAAATACAACTATTTAAAGGGTTTTATCTCTCGCTCCGAAACTACGTTCCTCCAAAAGCCAAACCTATTCCGGAAGCCCGACGCGGTACGACGGCTCTCCCTTAAATTACTTAACTAAATCTTATAGCCAAATCTGCTACTTACTTTAACATTTCTATTTAGATTTAAAATCGGATCTAAAGTACTTTTTATCTCTAGTGTTTGTTTTAATAAATAGAAGCCAAATAAATGTAAATACGCCTAATAGCGTCGCCAATTTTAAGATTAAAGTCCCTCACTTGTGGTGCCTTAAATATCAAGCTAATTTCTGGGAAACCCAGAATTTGGCCTAAATTATCAAGCATCTATAATGCGATTGGACTCTATTCCATTTTTCCTTTGCACTCAACTCCTACTCAAACTATGACCTATTCAAGCGAGTGCTTCTTCTAAAGCAGTTTTTAGAAATTATCGTTTTTATGTAAAGATCTAGGCGACTCCTGCGATCCCTTCGTTAATAAGGCCTATTATGCCCTTAAATCTCCCGAACAAAGTCTTCTCTAATGGTTTCGTGAACCCATTAGCTACTATTTTATTAATCGGAATATATATAATCGATATACGTTATTTAGCTTTTAAGTTCCGAATATAATAATAGCTTATATCGATATACTTTAATTTTTTATAAAATTAAAGATTTTTAACTAATACTATTGCACTTTAGTTATTAGCTCTTATATCGACGAGCTTTAGGTCCCCTCCAATATATTGGGGGAATCCCATGTCTTTAAGAACTTATGCGAGCCATTATCCTTGCTTATAGCATATTGCTATATCGATATACTTAGACTTTATGCTCGAGGTTACCACTAATCTCTATCTTCAGCTCTCCTATAAAATCGGTCCTTTATATAATATCGCTATATATTTTAAGATATTTTTGTAATTTTTTATATTTATTTAATTAGCGTTAAAATAAAGTATTAGCAGCGACTTTACGTTCGGTTTACTTACTTTCGCCCTAAGCTTTATTTCCCAAACTAAGTTTGTAAAATAAATCCTTTTATTTATAGTAATCGGCGGCCTATATTTAATCTTTTATCTAATTATTATCCATAAATATCTTTTAAAGTTTTTTATTTCACTATCGTGTCGTTTCATGGAGTTTTATAGTTACTAACTTAATCTTCTAATATAAAAGGCTATATCTAGTCTAGTAAAGACTGCAGCGTATATCACACTTCCGACTTTCTGCTAATATTTAGTACGATCGGTTTTATTCTCTTCGGGCCTAGCAACCTTAAGTTTGTCGTACTTTCTAATTATCGGTATAAGTTTCGATTTCTTTATAAAACTTGATTTTATTAGTAGCCCGAGCCGCTATAGCACCTTTTCTAAATATTGTTCTTGATTTAAAAATAACTCTTTAATGGCGCGATTGCGCGAAACTCTTATACCCAAGATTTTATTAATCTTCCTTAAAGGCTTAATATAAAAGCGTTTGCGCATCGAGTCGTAGAACTAATCCAAGTCGCGATTGTCTTTAGCGGCAGCAGCCATATCGTCTACGTAGACGAGGAGTTTAATACTTTTCTTAGCGTAAATAAATAAATAAGGATCCGCTAAGCTTTATGCAAAGCCTAGCTTAATTAAATAGTCTTTGCAAAAAGTATTCCAATCTCGTGCTAATTATTTTAAGTTATATAGGCTTCTTAGCACTTTTAGCGCATATCCCTTCTTAACTGGGACTCCTTCGGGAGTGGACAAGTAAATGCATTTTTTTAAGGACGCTTCAATAAACGCGTTCTTAATATCGTATTATCTACATTCCAAGTCCTCTACGGCAACTATAGCAAGGAACACATGTAGTATATCCATGCGCATAATAGGTGCGAAAGTCTTAGTGTAATCTTCACCAAACACTTGAGAAAATCCTTTAGCTATAAAGCGGGCCTTATATCGTTCTAGAGATCCGTTAAAATTTGTTTTAATAGTAAAGACCTACTTTATAAACATTAGATTCGTGCCTTTGGGTGCCTTCTCCTTCGTCTATATCCTATTTACCTTTAAAGATCTAATTTCTTCTATTATAGCTTCCTTTTATTCGTCGCTATACTTTAAGTTAAAAACTACTTCTTTATAAAACTTCGAAATAATAATATCGATAATTCCTTTTATAGCGATAAATACTAACTCTTCGACTTCTATCTCTAGTTCGATAATTCGATATTGAATAAAAGCTGCGATAAAGGCCTTGACCCTTTTATTCGCTCGATTACTTTTATCGATATTATAGTCCTTTCGCTTTTCAAATCCAGTCGTAACTCTCCTATAGATACTACTTTTATTAACTCCTACTAATTTTAAAACATCTATTATAAAAGTGTCCTCGAAAATGGACTTCTTCTAGCTTCGTGCCTCGGGTTATATCGAGTTCTTTTTCGCAAACTTCGTGTTTTCGGCTTTATTTAAATTATATATTATTAATTATATTAATTATTTATTATTTAGCACGTCTTTTATCACGGATTTATCGATTTCTTTATTTACAAAAGCTACGTTGGTTTCCTTATCTTTCCCTTTAGTATTATCGATTATAAAAAGGGGAAAGATCTCCCCGGCTTATAATTATTTATTTCGTAGTCTTTAATATTTCGAGATAAATATAGTAATGGGTAGTATTTCGATAGAGAAGTTATTAAACTTTTTTAAAAGTATAGTAATAAGTAAAATAGCATCTTCTTTTAATAGTCGGTCGGCTAGCTTTTTTATCGTTAGTGTATTTAATGTAAAGCTCTCGAAGGATATGCTTTATAATAAAACTCTACCTTTCTTTTATATTCGAAGATCGAGTTCTTTTTTTTAGCGCTTTTTATTAAAATCTATTATTTTTGCTATTTTTGCTCTATTTAAATTAGAGGCATATATCCAATGCTACTACGTCGTTTCCTCGCTATATCCAACAAAAACGCTTTCTCTTCCTTTATTTAGAAACTTCTTATTAATAGTACTTATAGGCCAGGACTTTAAACTAATGTATAAATAATATACGCACTCGAAAACCTTAACGTAGTCTATATTAGGGATTGTCCTTATATATATACCTTTCGAGGTAAGTCTCACTCCGTCGACGAATAGCTTATATAGCATAATATTCCACAATTGCATGCTATATTTTATAGCTTAATCCCAAAACTTTAAAGGAAGTTTTATATTCTTTAAAAATAATCTTACGCTAATTTCCACTTTTTAAATATTTTTTTCGGTAATATCGTTTTAATGCGATTCTTCATACGCTATCGTCGATTCCTCTTTTATACTTTATTTTAACTATTCGTTAAGCTTCTCTCTAATTTCTGCTGCGTTATTTAATTTTATTATTATAATCTTTAAATTAATTACAAGCTCTTCTCGATTCTTCCACTTCTTTAATCCCAGCATTAAATTCGATTTCGTTTTGGCTAGCAAGATTTATATATAGCGGGTTAAATTGTTAACGATTTAACAAAACTATGTATTTCCTTTTAATAATAGTAAGAATAGTCCTATAATATCGATTAAAACTAAGGCAAAAATTAATTCCTTCTAAAGGCTTAGCCTTTTATTTATTCTATTTCTTAGCTTAGTTAATTTGCAAACTTTGCAAATTTCCCTCTTTAACGAAATAATAATTAGCTTTTTAAATTTCGTTACTTTATATAAGTTTCGGAGTTGATCGAGTTCTATATAATCGAATCGTCTATATATAAAATTATAATAATTAACTCTCTTTTTTCTTAATAACTTTTTCACAAAATAATTATCTTTTGCTTCTTCGAGAGCATTCACTTCTTTTTGCTATGCAATCTCGTCGATTGTAAGGGCTATATAGCAGTAAAGCTCGTCGCTATTATTTTTCTTTTTATCGAAGTTTTCTCTAAAGATAATTAGTCTAAGGATTAGCTTTATTAATTTAAGTTAAAAATTGGGTTTTAAATTTAAATTAATAAAAGGCCTCTCCGATTTATCGGGTTTTATTTTTTAGATCGGGTTTGGGAAATTTAATAAAATAAACGAACTATTGCATTTGCTTTTATCCAAATTTTAAATAGTATTTAAGAAAATAATCTTTTTAATGCTTTAAAATCGCGGTATAATTCTTAATATAAAATATAATCCTTTTTTCACATCGGCTTAGAGAACTACATCTTTATCCTTATTTATAAATTATATAAAGTTTTTATTAAAAACTTCGGCATATTTCTAATTAAAGTAAATTTTTCGATTTAAAAAAAGATTTATTTTTAAATTAAAAACGTATAAAGTATTTAGCAAAAGCAAAGAAATGCCCGCGACCTTCATTTTAGCAATCCCTATTTCATTAATATATAATATCCCTCCTCCAACTCTAATAGTACGCCTTTTAATTTTAATTAATGGGCTTTTAAATAGATTGAGTTAGTTAGTTATATATATTATGCAGCCGGTATCTTCGCATTAGTATAAATTAAAGATTTTATTAAACTTACTTTTAAAAACGTAATAATTTTCGTTAACGTTCTTATTTTTATCGATTCCCGATTTAAATAATACATTATAATTTAAATATAAAGTATCGTCGGTGTCTTTAGCGGCATGCTCGTGATCTTTATAGTAGTGGGCACGCTTCTTAATATATTGCCTTCGATTTTTATACGCCTTATCTTTAAGCGAGGTTCGTCCTTTTTATTTATCCCTCTTTAATTTGGATAAATATCGTCCGACTTTTGATATTCGAAACTCCTTAATAAAACCAAGTAATAAATCTCTCAATTTATAGCTCGCGAGATTGTGGTCGCCTTTACAAAAGTAATAGCCCGACCACGGAGTTTTGCCTTTCGCTATATATATAGCTTTATTTAAAATAAGTCTTCGTATTATAAATGCATTTGCTTTGCCGTTAATTTTAAACTTAGCTAATTTTAAAACGTATATCTTCTCGTATAGTTTTAAATAAAATTAAGCATTTAGTGTATTGCAAATAATCTCGAACTTCTTTAATAATCTTTCGATAAAGTATTCGAGCATCTCTTTTTCGCTATAAGATCTCGCTAAGTTAGCAAGCACAACTCTCCTCTTTACTTCTATTAATGTAGTTTAAATAAAGTCGATTATTATTGGGACCGTGTTTCTATTAATATCTCTACTATATTAAAAAGAAGTAATCCATTTAATATCCTTGCGATTTTTTTATAAAATAATTATATTATATTTTACTTAAAAATAGTTTTACTAATTTTTAGCGAAGTGATATAGTCGTACGAATTCCTTATCGATATCGTTAAATGCTTTTAATATTTTTAATTTATATATGGCAAATATCTTTTTATACTTCTCGGATTTCGTTTCGTTAAAGAAGCTTAAGCCAAGGTTCTTTCCTTCTAAAAGTTTTAATTCTCCAAGGCTTCTACGTAATGCCTCCATATTTTCGGCTACAGTTTTAGTAATATTTGGAGAGAGTCCTAAAGTAAAACTGCTTGCTGGCGTAAGCGAGTCTGGGAGCTGGGGGTATATGGCCGCGTATTATTCGAGTGTTTTGTGGATGGCGTACTCCTAGCCTTTACTTTCGAAGTATAATTCGGCTTCTTCGAACTAGTCTATATAATTAAATCTCGTTAGGATTAGGAGCTTCGTCTCGCTCTATAATTCGCTATTAAATTCCATATCGATAATAAATTATAATGCGGGAAAGGGGGTAAAGTATATAGAATTTAAACTATCGAAACGTAATTTAAGTTTAATAAATCTATAAACCTATTCGAGTATTTTTAGGCTATCGAATCGTAGCCTAAGTATAATTAAATTTGCAAATTAATTCGATTAATTAATTTATTATATAGTAGTGAAATTTAAATTATTCCATAATCTATCTTCTTCACTATTAGAGTAGCACTTCAATCCCGATACTTTCAATCGTATAGCCTTGCCTATTTCTTCGTGCGAAGGGTCTAGGACTTTTACAGTTCGTAGCGCTTTCCAATTAGATTACCCATAGTAATACTTCTGTACTTGCTGGCTGCTGCTCCCCTCTAATTAGGAGTCTTATTGAATTGCCTACTAGCTCTCGATCGCCGACACGAGAGGGTTCTAAAGGCAATTAATTATTAATTATTAAATAGCAACCGGGCATTATAACCTATTAAATTAGATTATGGAAGCATACTATATAAATAATATATTAATTAGAGTTAAGGATCCTAAGTACAGCTATTTAGGGAGTTTTATCTCTCGCTCCGAAACTACGTTCTTCCGAGAGCCAAACCTATTCCGAAAGCCCGACGCGGTACGATGGCTCTCCCCTGAATCACTTGACTAGATCCTATGGCCAGATCTGCCACTTACTTTGACAGAGATTGCAAAATAGTATCGGCAGATTTAAAATATATAATATCACTAAGAATTACGACTTTAATAAAGGAATACTAAAAAAATCCATTAAAAATTATATCGGGATTTTCGGGAATAAAAATAAAAGTAAAACTTTTTTTAAGAAATTTAATAAAATCGATATCGACGATATCGATATAGAAAATAATTATAAACTTTTATATTTTAAATTCGTCGAGGAAAACGAAAAAGGATTCTTTAATATATAAACGTCGAATTAATATATTATATTAATAAAATAAATATTTTAATTTTTATAGAATTTTTTCTTTTAGTTAATCGATTTCTAAAGTCGTATTTCTTTATTTAAGCTTTCGAATATAATTCGTTAATTTCGAAATATCGACGAATTTCACGAATTTATTAAAAATATTCGATTTTATAATATTTCGTCGAAAAGTTATTATATTAATAATTTTAATAATTTCTTAAAGGAAAATCGTTTTATTTCGAAATATTATAATTAATTCGTTATAATTATATTTAATTGTAAAAATATTTCGAAATTCTTTTAAAAATAATCGAAAGAATTAAATTTACGTAAAAATCTTACTTTTATAAATTCCGAATTTGCTATTTAGAACTTTATAAAATATGCTGCAAGAATTCTCTATTTTAGTACGCGTTTTCTTAACTTTCTTAACTTTATCGCTAAAATCTTTATTTCTTTTATAATAATTTTGCAAAAATTTAATTTTAAATTTTATCGTTTTTTTAATTTTAATTTTTTTCTATTATAAAATATTTTAATTTTTAATTTTTTTTTTTTTATAATAACTTCTCGTAAAAAATGGAAATTACTTTAGTTTTATTTATAACGAGTTAAACCTGTATATAGCTATGCTACTACGCAGATAGCCGGCACGTGACTGCGTGAGATTTACGTAGCTTCGAGGCGCGCGGGCCATTGCACGCATTACTCGAGCTTTTATATAAAGATTTGTATGAAAATAGTAAAACTTTTTTCTTTAATTAATTTTTTTTATAATATAATTAAGTTTTTGCTTTAATTTATTATATTTAACTCGTGATATTAAAATTAACTTTTCCTCCACTTTTTTACTAAATTTTAAAAAAAATAATTTTAATTATATTTATATTAAATAATTATTTTTATATATAAAAACGTATTAATAAACGTTTTGAATTTCTCGTTCGAAGTTTAGCTATTATACGTATATAATAGACGCTTTAAACCTCTCGCCCGAAGTTTAGCTATTATATTATAATAAGGACGATAAACGCTTTAAATCTCTTTTTCGAAATTTAGCTATTATACGAATACGAAACCGATAAATGCTCTAAGCCCCTCCTTCGAAGCTTAGCTGTCGTACGAAAACGAAGATAAGTCGAAAGAAGCCTTAAGGTCTAAAGACTGGCTGCTGCATCTACGATAAATCGGAAGAGACTTTAGTATTAGTCGCCGTACTTACAATAAGTCGGAAGAGGCTTAAATATTAGCCGCCGCATTTACAAAGAAAACCTACAAACGCTTTAAGCTTCTCGTACGAAGCTTAGCTATAGTATATACAAACGATTATTCGAACGAACGACGCACGTACGAATCGGTAATATATAATAGACGTAGACCCTTTTTAAAGTAGTTAGTAAAGGGGTTAAAATAATTAGAATAGTTAAGTCTCCGCGTGGTTAATAGATTTACTTAATTATTAAACGAAGTAATTAGCTTTAATTACCGATTAGCTAGACTAAATGTCGGACGATTAAACTTATAAACGATTAACCCCAAATATAATAGTTTTAAATATCGACGTTTCTATTATATTAGCCCTTTGTATGAAAAAGCCTACGCGAAAACCAAAGCTCGCTTTGCCGGACGTAACGAAATACGATGGAGTAAATAAAGCTTTATACCTTTAGTTTGCCGGCTTATTATAAACGAAAATTGAAATCGATGGATTAGCGATCGAAAGCGTACGAGAGCAAATGTAGTACGGGTTCGGACGATTAAAAAGCGAAGAAGCGAGTAAAGTTTTCCTTTAAATAGAATATATATAGTATACGAACGACTTTATAATCGAAGCTCTTTTTCGCTAAATAGATATTGCTTTTTAAAACCTTTGTACGAGGGAAAAAGCCTTGGGAAAGGTTAATAAAACTAAGCAAAGGTCTACTCCCTTTTTTGATTTCTTTAGTTAATTCGATTAATTGCTTTTGGAAGCCGAGGGCTGGAGCTAGTCGAATAACGTCAAGAAAGGCTATTTAAAAGCAGCTATTTTAACGGCCTTGCTTACGGCGATAGTAGGGATTTAAAAAGAATTTACGTACGAAAAGTATTACGCCTAGCTACGTATAATATCCGACTAATTAAATAAAGTTAAAGAAAAGAAAAATAGCTTCGAGCAAAAGTAAAATAATTATACGAATATTTTAACCTAAGTTAAAAGCTCGGCTCTCGATATAATAAATTAGGAATCGATAACGAGCGTATTTGCCGTTTATATAAAGCCAAAAAAACCTCGATAGGCCTTCGACGACGAAATTAATTAAAGAAAACGAAAAGGCTTTTATTTAAAGTGCAGCGACTCGAATTATAAAGTTCAAGGTTATAATGCGAAGTTTATAATTAAAACAAAATTTCGTACGAAGCTAGTCTAAGCAATACTAGTTGCGAAGAGAATAAAGAAAAGAAAATCGTTAATTCGATTAAAGGACGAAACGGATAATTGTAAGGGGTCAGGCCCTTGGGAGCTCGAGGCTAGGCCTCGGCTGGGCTGTCGTACGGAGGGGATACGGTGGCTGCCAGGCCCTTGGCCAGGTGGTAG
>QYAJ01000025.1:307881-347144 GCA_003988865.1 Phialocephala sp. D728 | reverse complement strand
GGGGGGGTGGGGGGGGGGAAACGAAACGAAACGAAACGCGTTGTGATTGTGACTGTGCATGTGACTGCTGTTTGACGTATGTGATGGTGATTGCTGTTTGTGACTTCTGCCTCTGATGTACAGTACAGGATAGGACAGGACATGCATCGTGAAGTCATGATGATGCGGGTGCGAGGATGGAAAGGTCATAATGGGGCCATGAGTGGAGTACGTGGAGGTGCTACATGCAGTGCTGGTGCAGTAGCCGACGTTCCTGCGGGGGTTTCACCTATGATCTTTTTCTCAAGTACCGGGTAGGTGTCGG
Organism: Phialocephala sp. D728; assembly: GCA_003988865.1. Lineage (NCBI taxonomy): Eukaryota > Fungi > Ascomycota > Leotiomycetes > Helotiales > Mollisiaceae > Phialocephala > Phialocephala sp. D728. The sequence continues at coordinate 346,840 of QYAJ01000025.1, read as the reverse complement.
AGTTATGAGAGCCAGGCAGGCAGGCAGCGTCCAAGGTTTGTTGATGAAAACGGGCTTTCGATGCGATGTGATGCGATGCGATGCGATGCGATGCTGCAAGCGCACGAGCAGTGGAACCAGTCGTCACTGGAGATACTCAGGGAATTGGAGTCCTGTTGAGCCCAAGTGTCTCGATTCTCCACACTGCTCTTCTTGTTCTACTGTCATGTCCTCTCCATATCACAACCCCGCCTTGTCTCTTGTCATTGCCATTCGTGACGTGCGAGTTAGTTCCACACTCGCGGCCATGAGTTACGAATCAAGTGATGTTCCTCGTCGTCACTGTGCCTGCTGTAGACCCGGAGTATTAGTTATTCTCGCATACATATCTTTATGTTTGATGATCATTGTTCTTCTCCAAGTCAGTGCTCACGGTCTCTTTTCATGATACTTGACCATGGCTCTTCCATCTTCCTACCCTTCTTCTGTTATGTCTTCGAAATCTATCTCCTCTCTAACCACGACTTAAATCCTGTATACCAAAAGCATGCCTTGTTATGAATGTCCTTGTAAATGCCAAAAGTGTATAATGAAATGAATGTTGTTCTAAGAGAAAATCAGAAGATTCACCGAGTCCTAGGACTCTACCTCTCCGATTTGACTTGATGCCTTTTGGTTCTCGGTTTACTTTAGACAGCAATAGACCTTGATGTCAGAGGTTTAATCAAGTGACTTGCTATCACAGGCCTGCAACCGTACTACCCTTGTCACTTTTGACTTAGCTAAAGAGCCTCACTTGAATAGAACTAGTCCACAAACCAGATTATTCAATCGAATACTTTGCGTATAAGACATAGTAGATTTGTGCTTCAAGTCAGGACCAATGCCTGGAGGGAAACCCCACGCTTTTCTTGATTCTTCTGCTTCGACCATGCCTGTAATAGTAGATTATCTTCATGTATGACATGCTTTCAGAGCGAAGTTATTGAGCATTCTCAAATGAAACTGAAAACTAGCAGCCATGTTCATAACTGCCGCAGACTTGCAATGTTCGTTTTGCGAACATTTCGAGCTACCTTCATTTCAAGTTTGACTCACTACTCGCCTTAACTTCTATTTTACTTTAGCGTTCATGCCTCAGATCAAGCGAGTTCCGTACCTCAAAGGCGTGGAATTTTAGAACATGCTATATGAATCTGGACATACTACGGGAATGACGATTACAGGTCCTCTCATTACTTGTATAACATATCATGTTCATCACAATGTAGCGAACCTAAGTCTAATTGTTGTGATCATAATTGTTTGCATCGTTCTATGCCTTAGAACCTTACTTGCGCTGCTAACCCATGGTATCACATCATCTTCCGCTGTTCTAGCTATATAACACGCAATTTTGGTCATCATAGCAACAAACCTAGAACTCCTATGATCATAGCAGCCGCATTGGTTTGCTGAGCCACTGCCTTGCCCTTGACAGTGGATGTACTGATAGGTGTTGTCGTTATACTTCCACCAAATAGACTCGGGGCCGAGGCTGGTCCTGTGGACGTTGCTGAGCCAGTTGACAGCGAAGGTGATCCAGTTGTGTTTCCATTCTGACTGAAGCTGCAGCCCTAGATTACGCATTAGCGAATGAACCACTTGCCTCAGAACGGCGAGGTTCATACCATGGGGAAGAGCGTTGTCCCGTTTGCAGCAGTGACACTCACACAGTCGTCTGTACATTGCCCATCCCCTGCCGTACTATTGCTCTGCCAGCACTGTGCATCCGTTTTGACACCTTCAGGAGGGGCTCCTGCGAGGCTTGAAGCATATGTCGTCAATAAATTTGGTCCACAAGGCTGGTACCAGATATAGGCTTACTTGTCGTTACAATTTCCAGTGTATCCTGTTCCATTGTCACAATGGAATATTATATTGCTGCCAGAAAGCCCTACTTCGTTACCGCAGAAAGATCCGGGCAGACTGCAGATGATTGTCCCGTTTGCTAATTCCCTGTTCACTCTGTCAACATTTATGACCCATGGGCATCGTGAAAGATAGCTTACGTTATGCCTCCTTGAGCCTTAATACCCAACATGATGCTCAAGGTCACCAGAAGAAGGTTTGTGAGTTCCATGTTAGTAATTTTATGGTCTTATTGGCCTGGTGGAGGCACGATTGCGGAGAAAGCTTACCATTGTCCACAAGATTCGGGGGATGGAGCAGCTTTTAAAATCTCCATTGTCGCACAATTCGGCTTGATCTGTCATTTCATGGCGGTGTCTCAGCCCCACTTTCGCTTTTATGTGACGGCCCCCAATAATCTGCAACTGGCCACGAGAACAATTTCGGGTTGCACAACATCAAGCCCAGCATCTTTAAACGAATAGATTGCTTGGTACCTGCTGCAGCCACACCCATCTTTGGCCTACGAGCAAGCCATTGCTGATTTTCGGCCCAAATATAGAATTTCTCGCCCGTCCCCTCCTTGCTCAATCACTTCTGTACTGCTTAGCGAGCCTGCAGGACACAGCGATGACATTCAGAGCAAATTCTCCTCTTACGCTCTGTGCCCCAACTTTTCGTCATTCCATTTTTTTCATCGACTCCGATTGAAATGGAACCCGACGCCAATCAGCAAAGTTTCGCACTCGAAGCCTTTCGGGCCAGCCGCAATAGTGAGTCTAATTCAGGCTGGAGGAGTCTTCAAGGCTTCGATGACCAAGATCTTTCGAGTCTTCAAGGCTACCTCAATGAATCACCAGTCAGGAGAAGTCCTTCACCAGTATCTTTTGTGCCTTCTTCAGCGCCGAAAGGATCGCTGTTGTCTAATATCACAAGCGAAGGATCACAAAGCCATGAGAGGTTAATCGATGAGACCCACATCAACCACGAAGCTAGGAGATCCCAGAGATCAACAACTAAGATTCGAGTTCCATGGGTACAGAGGACAGGTACCTTAGTGATATTTATTCTGGCAGTCGGCACTTTAATCATCATCGTTATGATGATATTCCTCTCGTTCCTCTGGTTCGGGGACCACAACGGCTCTGGATGGAGGCAGCTCATGGTCAGGAACTGGTGCCCGCGGCTTATATCCCTCAGCTCTTTAGCGATAAGGACCATTACTAGTGCTCAGGCAGGAGTCTGCACATCGATGTTGGCTTCCTTAGCGCTGGAGCAGTTTATCGTTCCTCTTTCATCAGCAGCTCTGATGTCTATTACACGATCAGTCCAGCCAGGCGCATATACTCTCATCCTACCATTTCTTGGACCTGTATTCTCGCGCAAGGTAGAATTCCGGATGTGGAACGTCATTGTCCCGCTCGCAGCTTTCTGTCTTGCAATCACGACACTTCTGCTTCAGTTCTCCACCACAGTACTTCTCTCGGACTTGGAAATCAATTCGGTGTCAGGCTTCAATGTCTCTACAAAAACAGCTTACGACTTCACTTATGGAACAGACTCGAATCCAGCAACTATACCGACAATTGGCATATCCTCATGGAATGTCAAACCCTTCAACTACCCAACATTTGCAGAGTACTCCGAGGCACCGTTTATTGATCCCAGAATCAAAGACACTGGTCGCACTCTGAGAGCCTTTTTGCCCTTTGCATCGCCACAGGAGCGAGAAAATGTACAGAACTATACAGGAGAAGCAATCGTGCTGGACTCCAGAGTTACGTGTCAGCAACCGATTCTCTCCAATGAGACTGTTTCATATATCCAAGGCAATCTTACAACTTTAACAGCGAAAGGGAGTCTTCTTGCGCCTGTCAACACACCTCGTCTGATGAATGCAACGTCTCCGATTGTAAATGGCACATATGGTCCAGCGAATTTCACCTGTAGCGTTGCCATACCCTCAGAATTTCTATCTACCGAATGGTCAGTTGCTTTGTGCCAACTGTACAGCGGTTCCGATGCGATAAGTTGGGCAGACGAGGGTCAGGTAAATATCTTCTCAGGAGGCCTGGTCAGCGAATTCTCACCAAATCCTCCCAATTCGTTCTTCGACTCAGGCTTCAACAGCACTTATTACTACACTCCTCAAGCTGGTGTCGCATACTTGATGGTCAACGTTTCGTTAGGCACGGATTACCAGTGGCGGGGCGTCCTTGGCGGACGTGGCGCTATCTCGCCGCCATTTTACGATACCCATGACGAATGGACGGACCTCATCTATTCGAAAGGTGAGGTAAAACTAAGCTTGAGCATATGTTACGCCGCATTCGACACTGCAGATCTGTTAGTCGAAATATACAGTCCCAACAATCGAACTGAGCCAAGCCCTACCTACGATCGAGCTAGCCGGACATTCGATTACAGCTCGATCATGAATCAACTGAGTCCTATCTATCCTCGGCTGCCAATGAATGAGAGGGGAGTTCTAAGCCTTCAGAACAAATCCTCATGGCTACCAAGTCCCAATGACACCCGCCCAGAAAGTCAATTCTCGTTTGCTTCCAGCGCGGCTAGAATCAACAGCGAAAGCTTCACGGTATCAATGACTAATTCAGCATGTGGCGTCAACAACTTCACCTGCGGTTTGTTCCAGCAGATTCTGACGACTCCCGGCACAGGCGGAGTAGCTTTCGCGCTCCAAGCTACAATCACAATGCTTACCAGTCTCACGTATTACGATCTTCTTCCCATGTTCGATAAATCAACGCAGAATTATCAGGTTAATTTTATTCTAAGTCTTACTCCTAGCTCACATCGAGGACTCGTCGCTGTTTTCTCAGTCATATTTGTCCATCTCCTGTTGATTGGAATTATCACAAGTTTGTTTTTGATGTACTCCAAGCATTCGATTATTGGGAATGCGTGGCAAGCCGTAGCGCAGCTGCAGAGCGAGAGAGTTAGAGAGGTTATGGAGATGGCGAGTATGGCTAGTGATGGGGAAGTTAAGAAGTGGTGTAAGAAGAATGGATTAAAGAGAAGAAGGGTGGGGCTTGGTGTTAGTGGTGATGATGGGAAAGTGATAATAAGGGATGAAGTGCAGTTGTGATCGAGCGGCTATTTGCAACTCAGCGTCCAAAGCTGTGAAATGATATATTAGCCTATTTCTAATGATTCTATATGCTTTTGCGTGTTTGCCGCTCTGGAAGTTTGATCACTTGAACCACCTTCTAGTCCTCGACTGAGTAACGGCTTGCTGCTAAGTCTCGCTTAACACTTCAGGGGAAACTGTTGGTATTTCGATAAATCCCAAAACAAACATCCAAAGTGTGCTTATCCCAATATTATTGGCCCCAATATTCCATTTCACAATGTGTGCCTATCTCCATCTCTGTTCTCATCGTTATCTACCATACGGCTGAACACCCTTCTTCCTGAAATCCAAAACCTAGCACCTTCCTGTGGTTACCATTCGGCAAAGAACTCATCAGGACATTGAGCTTCCTCTCCATTATCTCCATCAGCAAGCATGACTTCTACCTCCTCCGGAGCTTTCCCTCGATGAAACTGAAGTTCCAATGCCGAAATCGAAAAATTGAGTTCTCTGATCTCTGGATACGAGACAAGTTTCGACTCATCTGTTGAAGTAAATGGGAGAAGGTACTGTCGAGTAGTGCCGATACCTTGGGATAGGAGGTAGAATGTGACTGGTATCACTGGTTCTTGAGTCGGTGTCGATGTTTGGAGGTGTCGTAAGGTGTATTTGGTCTTTGATGTGTAGTCGCAGTTGTTTTTATATTCAATTTTAGTTTTCATAAGTGAGGATGTAGGAGGGAGGAGGTTTGTCAACGGCGGAGTTGGGCGAGGTACGAAAGCTGATGCTTCTGGGTTGAGTTTTGGTCTTGGAACAAGAGTTGGTGTGCTTCTAAGAGCGGGAAGACGGGTTTCCCAACCACCATAGGCTGGGAACTGCGGAACACCTGTCCAAGTGTTCCCAGGGCTGGGAAGAGACGGCGTATATATTGCTGAGGATGGGTTATTGAACCTCCATTGAGATGCTCTAGTTGAGCACCTGCTGTCTGTGTTAGTACGCATCTGGTAGTTCTGTCCTGGGTTGTTGTAAGTCGTCCCATTGCCGAGAGTATTTTCGGCTCGTGAGATCGAATTCGACGAAACGTCATCCTTTCTACTCTTTTCCACCGTATTTCCCCTTTCGCCTTGACTTTGCCCACGATCACTTCCGTTGTCAACAGCAACACCACTGTCAATTCTTGGCCTTCGTCTCGGCCGTCGAGGAACAGGAGCCATCCGCCCTTTTAAAGTCTCTAGCCCCGCGCTTTGTGTCCGTCTTTTCAGCTCCTCAGTAGGAATGTAAGTCTGAGGAATAATCCCTGCTTTTGCGGCAAGGACATAATAGCTGTTTTCGGAAATGCGAAAGGAGTACGCGCGGGAGTATGGACCTCTGAACTTGAAAGGCTTTATATACTCCAGGGACACCTCCCAAACATGCGACGTTTCCACATATGACTGTTGTGGAAGGAGCTGTGACTCGGGTGATAGCTCGATTTGGGTGACTCCTCTGGGAGGACGGGAATTCACTGGTAGCGCAGGTAGGGAACGGAGGTTGCTGTGTAACGGCTCTCGAAATATGCCAAGCTCAGGTCTCTCCGGGTCTTGTCGAATAGGGAGGACACGGAAGAACTTAATCAGTCGAGGTTTGAATTCGATATAATTATCGAGCTCGACTTTGTTGTACGTCGAGAGCTAAAGAGACAATCAGTTATGGAGCACTATATGGTCTTTCGCATTGATCCAGGAAACACTGATCAAACTATGGTGTAAGTTGTAAAAGAAAGTAGAGAGTTGACTTTACCATCTGGAAACGCACAACCACATCTTCCGGAATCACCGAACCCTCTCGTTGATACACGCCCAAGACCACAAGCGGGTGCCAAAAGCCTTGTTCGCGCAAGTGTTTGACATTGCAATGCCCCGCCCGGACGCAACGGACCTCCTCCGGAACTTGGACTTTGCCAGGAAGCCAGCAGATGTTTCCCGGCGCCATTTCCTGGATCAAGACGCTGGGAGAATTGATGATGCATGGGTTTGGAACTTGTCGATTCATAACTGCCTCGAGCCGTTGCTGTTCCTTAGTAGCGCTCCAGATATTGGATTTGCGCTCCATGTTGGCGGAAGAGGTTCAATCGGGCTGGAGGTTTTTTTTGGCAGGAGGATTGAAAAATAACTATCTCTCTGCTGCTAGATTATGCGACTTAGTCGCTTTGCTCAAGTCGCAATTGATGATTGGTAAGCGTTGTGGTGGAGGATGGTGGTTGTAGGTGGTGGGGAAATGGGAGCGCAAGACGCGCATTGAGGTTGGCTTAGCGTGGAAAGCGATTTGTTTTTCATTGCTGTATTTTAACCATAGTGTTGACATTTTCCGCCTATTTCTGTGTTTATATCGTTTTATTCCGCTTTTCTGTTGGCTTGGTTTGCAGTGGTTGATAATGTATCTTCATGTCTAGGCTATTTCCGTGATATATACATGACCAAGACTTAAACGGAAATGGATGCAAGGTAATGGATTTTGCTCTGCTAGAATTTAAAGCGGATAGTCTGCTCCTGAGATTTATGTTAACAGCGGGCTATCAACAGAAATCGAGACTCCATCTTCGTGATGCACGCGGTTTCCTGTATGCTTGATCAGTGATCATGTCTTCGCTGAATGCCCTTTCTAACTCAACATCCATCTTCCTTATCCAAACTCCCAAGACTAGCCTCGGAGCATGTTTGATTATTTCTTTGCAAGAGCTAAGTGAATCAGGTTGTCGCTCGAGCTCCTACTATTCAGATACCTCCATCCCAAAACCCACCGATAACCTGAACTACAACAAGTGCTAAAATAATATATTCATCGAGGGCTAAGGGACTTTTGAATCTATTGAGGATGGATCTAAGAGTTTGAGATCGAAGAATGGGCCGATTTTGAAGGCCGTGTATGATGCACCGGTCTCCTAGCAGTAGAAGTAAACGGACCATATCCTGTGCCGGAGGAAACGTCCAACATAATCGTCAGCTTCACTTAGTACAGACTGCAGTCGCTGTTCGTTCCCAGTCAGTGGAAGCGAAATGGTCTGGGAATACTACCATCTAGAATGCCATTTTTCTCCCGCGATGATGCTGCAAAGCTTTCCTGGCTGATTTCAAACTAGGATGGGACACCTTGTTTCCGCTGGATACTAATTGATTTTGAGATTTATTATCGGCGCAGCTTAGAAGTCAGTTAAAGCAAGTTAGTTGAGTAGTTAGATTAGTATACGTTAGTCAGTTGAAAATCCTCCCCAGCTAATGACTGACTTACTGACTTACTGACTTGTCAACGACTCTGAACTCAGCTGTTGTCCGCTTCTAGAAAGTGGTGACCTGGAGATCGTCAAAGTTGAAGCAATCAGAAAAGAAAGATTTTTGGAAGACAGACCTCGACGCAATCGCACATCCAATCGCCTGGAATATGTGAACTTTCCCTTTGAACAATTCTAATAACTATAAGTGGGTGTTTGTAGCCGGCATTATGCAACTTCTCTTCATTACAATGAGGATCTCTGATGCAGAAGAGATCATCCCAAAGAGGCTCCTTGTTTGGTAGCATCCCAATGACTCCGACACAAAGCTTGTCCAACTTAAATACACGCGGGTTCTTCTTTGTGTTAGCAGGAAAGCTGTTTGGTGACACGTCTTCTGCCCAGTGGACGGGCACGGACATGATGGCACATTTGTGGGAATTATGAGCGAGTGCAATTGATAGTAGGCAATATGTCTCGTGATTGTATTAGAGATCGAGATCCAAGTGAAATCTACGGGCACACCTGTTGATCGACGGAGTTGTCTAGAGATGGTGTTGATAGAATGGCGTGTCTAGAGGAAGCGCATCCATTGATGGACGGATATTCTGGGCCATTTCAGACGAAAGGCATTTTTAAGTCAACAGGAGTTATAACCGGCTAAAACCTATCACGCAATTACCCTGAAATATTCTATCCCCTCGAGAGTCTTGGGAGCCCAGAAATGGTGAGCACCACCAACTTCCTTAGAGATTAAGATTGGATATGAGAAGTTTATATCAAATTACCGTATTGTGGATCTGCAACTCATCTTCTGCTTTCAGGAAATGACAAAGTCCACTTGACCATGGAACAACCGTTTGTCCAAGCATAAGATCTCCACAAAGACATCTGCGCAAAGGCCAATCACAAGGCGCGCACATCAAATTCGTTGCTATGCCCAAGAAAGTTTGTTTCATGTTTCATTCTTTCTCTAGGTAGCAAAGCCAGTCTTTTGTTATCAGACTCAACGCCACAACTCCGTCTATGCCCATCAATAACGCCCGCTTATGGCACCAGATCTCAAAACATCAGATACCCAGAATTGCTAACAGACAAAAGAGCATAATTCCTCCAATAGTCAAGGCTCCAAGCCCAATTCCAAGCGTTCCCAACCATCTCTCATTCTTGAACCATAGCGCTTGTCGATTCGAATAAAACGTCGCCGGGGCTGGAAGTAAGGGCGAGGTCTCATGGAAAGCTTTCGGAGCTCGGGTAGATGAATTATTGCAGTTCGGTCGGTGAGGAGTGCCGTATGGCGATGGTGGTAGAGCGGGGAAAGAGACGAGATCTGATTCATAGTATGAAGAGGGGGTAGACTCGGCTCGGGGACGGGTCTTGGCCATGGCGATAGATTTGATACCAGAGAATGAGTTGACGTCTCGGTGAGGATCGAGGTGAGTATTGTTGGATAGATGAGATTTGGATGGGTGAACAAGCATATCAAGCCCGACGGACTGTTGCAGTGGCGAGAGGGAGAAAAGATGAAGCTGGCGCTTTTGGTGGTATTCCTGAGGAGCCAACTCAAGTGCTTGCATCAAGGCGTAGTAGCTTGTCTCTTGAAGTCTAGGGCCGCGAGGCTCTCCGGTCCGTGATACGTAACTTCTGAGCATAGATTTCGGGATCTCGTAGACGTGATTGAGCATAACATATGATTGCTTGTTCAGCTGACCATGCGTTAAACGCAGCATATCAATGCCAGCTTGAGGCGTGTGATGCAAGATGGGGATCGACTGAGCATGAGATTCTTCCTGATAGTTGGTATAGTTTGTCAATGGAGTGCTTCCATGAGACATGACCTATACTTACTTGTCAGATATGGAGGTGTGCTCGAAGTATTGGAAGTGATACATACCCACGCTACCAAATAAGTTTCTCCTTTTTCCGGTGTCGAACACCTGGCCAAACTCTTACTGACGGAGCTGATTGAAAGAATTACAACTGGATGGGCGCATCCTTGAACAGACAAGACTTTTCCATCACAATGCCCTTTACGATTACAGACAATTGCGCTTTTTTGCTTTAGATCCTGGGAGAAGAGCGCAATGGACCCCACGCACAGATAGTAAGCACAAGATGGCGATGAATTATCCATTGTAGTACTGACGCTCGGAGGAGTTGAAAAAGCTGGATATTGCTCGGGTGGTTCTGGTATTGAGAACATGACGAAGATGTTGACCAGGTTTGGAGTGAGATGGAAGAGAGAAGAAATGGGATTGAGCGGACACAAAACCAAAAGCGACGCCCTTCGTATAATTCACGTCATAATTTTTGTTCGGGCCACCTTTTGCAGAGAGCATATTCACTTTTGGACCATGAGTTCGACTTTGAAAGATTAAGCGAGGACTAGCTTTGTGTATCACACTTTGCTGTAAAATTGTTCTTCCTATTTAGAATTGCCCTCATCATTTGGAACACTGAGAACGGTATCATTTACGAATTTGCTATTAGTCATTGCGATTTCCATGTAATACAATCCCTGGCCAATCAAGAAGTAGAGCAAGCATACGGAGTAGGGGAAGAGCTGACCTCATTATCTTCAACCACAAACGTTCCATGAATAAGTCCTAGAGCGACTGATCTTGGCCGGCTTGAAGCTTTCATACGAATGCCTTTATCAAATACAAACAGCTACAATCTTCCTTGTTTGTACCAGACAGCCCTAAATAGTCACGTGACTTTATATCACCCACCTCTAAGGAAATTTTGAATCAACCACTCAACGCCGACAGCCGACCCGGGCCCTGGAGGACGTGCCCCTGGCTGGAAGAGCTGAGAATATTTGAATCTCGAGTGCTTGTTCTAGAACAGCACGTCATAGTGTCGTGGGAATGTGAAGTACAGCATTGAGGTGAGGTTGCCTAAGGGCCACAGAATATGGACAAACGTTTTCGCTCGCTGTCTTTGAATTTACAATAGTATTAAGTTTGTCGATATCGCGGCGATCACTGGGTCTGGAAGCTTTATGCTGGAATAGCTACTGAAATATGACCTCCCAATATGCGCCAAAAAAAAATGCTGTAAACGTCTCGGATAAAGCTGATGCTAACCTCGAAATTGTCTTCCAAGAATGTCCGGCGAGTGCAGCATCATTTTCGCCAAGGCTACAAGGCTACAAAATTAGTAATCTTCCGCAAGAAAAATATATGAAAATCTAAGTCGATGAATACTTGCTGAAGATAGCTTACGATCGATAATATCCATGGCCGCTACTGCCTTCCTCTAATTGTGTTGGGACAGTGTTCGAGTTGCGTACCAGGCGTTTACCTTGAAGCAATCCCTCCGAAGAATACCACTGTGCTCAGCATCGATCCGAATCTACCACTTAGTTGCTAGACGTCTTTGTGGATAGTGACGATGCATAGAGCAGCCTCTTTCGCAATTTGTGGCAAGAGCATCATCATGATTGTTCAACTTGGTTCAAAGCTGAGCCTGTATTCAAAATGTCTGACTGTAAGACTGGACATTGAAACACGTGATGCATATATATAATGACAGGCAGGAGTTGCTGCAAGATACACTGACGCCTGAACAATGAAATGTATGGATGTATAGCTCCTCGTCTCGAAAAACCCCAAAATCGTCGGGAACGCCAGACCATGTCCGCCCGAGTATGGCTCTCCCCTAACTTCAATTTTGTAAGATATCAATGCAATCCCCCAGGCTAATCTTGGTCACCAAGAACGCAACCATTGCAGTGAGCTTTTCGCTAGTTCAACAAGATAAGTGAGAACTCCCGGACTAGAGCCACTGTCGTCCTCGGACGTGCCGTAAGGGGGATTGTAGCCGTAGGGGCGTGGAATTGGCTGTGTAGGGTACCGGCGAGGTGCGGAAGACGCAGCTCCATAGGTACCCGGGGAAGGTTGCGAATATGACGATGTGTAAGGAGGCCTCGAAGAACGGGGTGGAGCTGTGTATGTTCGACCTGTCCTGCCACCGGAGAGTGCCAAAACAGCCAATTGTGACTCTCCATCCCTCGCCACGACTTTTGTAGCAATATATGGCTGTGCATCAACTCCAAGCGATACCATTAACAGGTCGTAACTTTTCTGGGCTAATCGTATCTTATACGCTTGCTGGTTGTGAGGTTTGCGAAAGTGGTAGTGACGAAGTTTTGAGACAGGTACGCTGTAGGTATGCTGAAATTTAACATATGATTGCTTACGCAATGCGCCCGTCTCAAGATGTAGTTGCTCAACTGAATTTTGCGCAGTCATGTCGGCAGCTCCTGCATCAGCATCGTATATCGGAATCGACAATTGGAAATGTCGCGTTCGAGGACGGTTGCTAATGTAGGTGGAAAGTGGAGTATTGCCGTATGTTGTAACCTTCCGAGAATTAGCAGACTCCTTGACACATACAAAAGCTATTCTTACACATGCTACAGTACAGATCAAGTCTCCCCGAATATAGGAGCCTTCCTTCTGTCGTATATTCACAACTACGACAGGGTGGTCGTATGCATCTTTATCGAGCTCCCCATCGCAACAATCCTGCTTGTTGCATTTGACACCGCCATCGGATTCTACTCTTGATGGCAACCATATTATGCATCCTACACAAAGGTCTTTTGGTTCAAGATGAGAACGACCGCCATCTCCGCTGCTTTGTGGTACTACTGGGGCGGACGAAGCTCGGTGTGGGCGGGTTGAGCGAGGCATTTCATTGCATCGTGAAGTTACGAAGAGCAGTGGACGATATAAATGTGATACAGTAGGGAAAAGAATAAGCTGTTCAGAAGGACGGCAGTTATCATTGTTTTATCGTGGGATAAACGCCCACTCGAATCTCGAGCGAGCCTCATGCGTTTGCAGTTCATGCAGAAGGCCGCATCGAGACAAAAACGCCCAACCAACAGAAAGCAAGACGCCAACATACAGCATGACTTGAGTGGCTGGATATTCCCGCAGCAATCCGTGTTGCCTATGCCGGCTTCGTGGCCGAAGCCTGCTCGGTCACATATGTGGTGAGGCAGTGGTATGGTCTAATGTTGGGCCACTGAAGTGCCTCCAAGATCACGACCAGTCACGAGCAGGGCCATACATGTTTCAGTTGGATAACTCGGCCAGATCGGAGATACAAGCAAATCATTGCTCCGCCATGGTCGCTGTTCTGAAGCCGTTTGACTTCGCCTTTCTCGCCTAGGTCCAGATCTTCTGGCTCTTCTTGACCAACATCGTATACGATCTCTCAGCTGACCACTAGCTGGACCTACGAATAGGCAGTTCAAGGCTTCGCCGCTCTCCAGTGGAAGATTGATAGTATGCCTTCCGCCGCCTCTTCCGAGCACGAGGACTTGTACTCTCCACAGTGACAACCCGTGTAGGATCTCGATCCCGACCCACAAACTCGAAGATAGCCAGCAGCTTCTCGAGCGCAGGCACGTGTGTCACCCAGTCACAATCATCTTTCAACTGTGACAACTTTTCGCACAGCCCCTCATCCTGATATCTGGTTCGCTCTTCTTTCGTCATGCTCTCGGCAATTTTGCACATCGCACTGGCGAACTCCGGCAATGTCTTCCCATCCTCCACGATATCCAGCTGAAGGTCATCATCGACACATAGCAATATGTTCCTGCAAATCTTTCGCAGAGCCTCAACTGCGTTTCTTCTAGTCTCCCACAATGCTTTTGGACCTGCAGAATTGATGATTGCGCAGCGATTCTCCCCCAATACATCCAGCACGCGGGTTCGCAATTCGTATAGAGTAGAATCAGAAGCACTCTTCAACGCAGGGTATGTAACATTCAGCATCTCCCAACACGCCTCGGTATATGAATGAAAACTTTTCGGAGGCTCGAGCGGCCTCGAGGAGGCAGAGGCATTGTATTTCGAGTCTATATATGTCGCGATCTCGGAGTTCGAGGTGTAGGCATAGAGGGCGATTTCGCGGAGAGCGGAAAGATCAAGGTCGTGGATTATATGTCTGGCACGAGTATCTCGCTGGGTGGATGCATCGCTGGTATGGTCTGTTGACACTTCCAATGCTGCGAAGCGGCGCTTCAGGGTAGACATCGACATTGTGAGGGATGGAAAGAGAAATATTCGTGCTCAAGTGAACACATTTGGGCCAAATTTTGGGTAAATCTCGGCACGGCTAAAGCCGGCCTTCGCGTAAGTACCCCGCCCCCTTTTTCTTCCTCCCCCACTTCAAATGAATCGCGGTGACAAAGGGGGAATGATCACTCTATGGTTTGGAACAAAGTCAGTGTCATTTCAAGGAAAATAACTTCGAGTTACTCTTCTGAACTATGTGTTATATGAACGAATCTCTAGGGACATCATGCTTGACAATTCACCTATATCTATCCAGCCTCGTAGATCCCACCTGTCATAATATTGAAAATTGCATGCAAAGAATTTGAACCGACCTTGACCGGAATAGGGTCATATGCACCATCCATTGCGTCGACGATTCGTTGACGGTTCGCCTCTCCAGATACTCCGTACGCCACCGAAGCAACGAATGTCAACCATAATGCACCTAATGGTTTCAGCGAATGCAAATGCTCCATCGACCTGCAGATATCTTCTGCCGCGTCATCTAATTCCTGCACAATTGAGTCATCTTCCTCGCCGAGACCCATCAAGAGTGTGTTTGCAATGATAGTTGTGGCCCAATAGAAGTTGAATCGAAGGGCAACCTGAGGCTCGCAAAACTCTAGCATGGTCGGATTTGAACCTGAAGATATGTAGGGCTTCTCCCAAACTATGTTGGTGTTCATAAAGTCAAGATGCAGCTTGATAGCGTGTTGTGAAAGCTTGGCTTTGAATTCTTGTGCACGGGGTAAGAGGGATGACGACATGAGTTGGAATTTACCATCCATCTTCGCTTCCTTAACATCGTGGAGAATTGTTGGAAGTGCAGCCAGACCTGTCAAGCAATCCATCGCATATCTGTCCAGCTCAGGGAAAGTCTTTAGGCACTTGGCTCGCAAAGAGAGCCAGCCTGGCGAATCGAGGAAGCACTTTTTTCCAGAAATTATAGAGCAAGATACCTGATGTAAGTTAGGATTCATTTCCACCAATTGCCTATGGGATATGCTGACTATGGAACCATAATGGGATGCAAAGATCGCCAACTCAAAGTCTGAAACGATGCGAGCTGGACCCCAACATTCAAGGATCGCTGCAACACCTCCTGCATGCGCCATCCAAGCACGACATGTATCTTGCTTATAGAGCTAAACGCGTCATCAGCTTTCGTCAACTCAGATGCACAGAGCCTTCAACTTACTTCATAGGTCGAGAGTATTAAAGCCGCGCATACCGTCTCAGAGCTCGTCCGGTCTTTTCGTTCATTTAAATCCTTCCTGATCAAAGTCACGGCCTCGTTGTAGCTGTCTATGCCTCTATTATAGATATCCTTGCCGTTCTCAAGAAGTGATCGATGGGCCTGCAACAGACACCTCACCGCAGCATCCAGGGCACCATTGTTTCCAATTCGAGAGGGAAGAAATGGGATGACTATTCCAAGACGCTGTAACTGGAAGCCCACGTTCTCGACGCTGCGTAGACGATGCACCAGGTCTGCAGCAAGACTTTCCGAGGCAGTGGGACTAGGTGGTTTCAATGTTCTATATTGGTTCAATGCTGCCACCTTCATGTGTTCTTCGTCTCCAGGACGAACGAAACGGATGAATTTAGACTTCGGGCCAGAGCAGCAGATGCCGAGTCGCTCGCATTTTGCACACTTTGGGATACGCTGGTCGCACTGAGTATCCGAATTAGTTGGTGGCTTGCGGCATGACGGGTTGGGTATTAGTCATGTAGGTACAAACTTTAACTTTACGACGTTTGCATTCCACGCACCCTAGACTTTTCGCTCCGACCATTTGTTTGAAATTCTCGCAGATTATACTCTTGGCAGACGAATTGATGCTCGATTCTCCTGCAAGAAAAGTATAGAGACATCAGTGTAAGGAAATCCTCAGAAAGCAGCGATACTTACATAACATGTGCTCAGAGCTGAACTTCCTCTCTACCCATGCTTCCTGCAGCACACCGACACGTAAGTTCATGGAATGTTTCATATTCGATGTGCATGCCGGAGTGAATAGTTATTGGACGTTTAAATACCGAACTTCGCAGAGACAAGGAATATTCCTTACTTAATATTAGTAATCCTGGAAGTAGCTCAGCCCTATCCAGCGAAGCGAACCATGCAGTTTGCAAATCGTGCTCTATTGAGCACTGGAACGAGATGCTGACAGCAGGAGTGAAAAAAGGTTCTCCGTACTCGGATATCTTCCCTCTAGAGCCCCATGTTTATTCGTAAACTGACCCAAAATGCATGGGTCATTTCACCTCTTGTCTCGTTTCGGTAAGCCCGTTCAGGGAGCATTGCCGATCATTTTCAGGGGTAGATGTCACGAAGCGAGTTTGGCTACTTTCGGCCTCCACAGGTCAGATAAGGCCGAGTCTGGCACAACACCAGAAACTAGATTTTATTTACAACAACTCAACCCTTTATTTTCCTACAAGCTTCTAAAGGCATAAAATATCTCTCTCAGGTGCTGCGCATATAAGTATTCGCTTCTTATTCAGATGGTTTCTTGCGAAAGTACACAATTGAGGGCTGGAAAAGTGTGCTTTATCTGTTGGTATACGTTCACGAGTCAAACCGGCCGTTTATTTCTGACCTGTGGAGGGCTTCGGACTCTTTCATCAAGCCGATGCAGATTTCATATAATCTTTGGCAATGAAGCTCCAGTGGACAGTTGCATCTTTCTTATAAGTGTTCAGAATTCCCTCAAAAATCTGGCCGATCATTTCTGTTTTGGCCCGGCCTCCGTATGATGTAGCAGTGGCGAAATTATCCCAGACATTGGTACGACATATTGGGTAGATCGCCGTTAAAGCAATGATACATCATAGAAGACATCGAAAACTTGGGTGACGATAATTCGATGCCCGATCCCAAGGTCTTGGACGTTCATCAGCAACATTCAATCCTCCCTACCCACCCGACATCTTCCGCCTTTCGGGATTGTCCGGGAGAGAGGGGCTCAGGATTGCTGGCATATCAAATCTCTCCTCCGCGCTCTGGGTATAGTAAACTCGCAAACTCCAAAACTCCTTTGGCTATATCTCGATATGCCCCCTCTCTAAGCTTTCCATCATACCGGTTCAAGCTGCACCGAGCTCGGCGTTGACTTCTCTTCCTCCCTACGCTTCAAATCACTCACCAACATCAATTTCTCCATATCAGGAATACCACTACACTTCGACCCAAGATGCTTCAAAATCTCCGCCCGAAGCTCCCTGATCTGGTCTCGAAACGTGTCGTTTATCCTTATCATTCGCTCTCTTTCCAGAAGCAGGTCGCTAGCTTTCGCCTCCAGCTTATTCTCCATCTCTCGCTTTTTCCTCCGGCATTTGTTGGCGGCACGTCGACCTCGTTCCAGTTGTCGTGATTTTCGTTCTTCGGGGCAGAGGCTAGATGGCTTTCTGCCCCGTTTCCGTTTGGGCTTATCTTGTTCATTTAATGCGGCAGGGGAAACATTTGTGCCGGTATCCTTCGCATTTGCGTGTCATGTTAGCATCGCCGTCGTCGTCGGAGAAGTCGAAGCAGAGAAGCTTACCTGAATTTCCTCAGTGCCGAAGTCGAGGCTCGATCCAGTGAGAGTTGACGCTTGACTCGATCTCCTAGATAAGGATTGCTTATCGTCTATGGATTGATCTGGGATCTTGGATTCAATATTGCTGAAATCCAAACTCTCAGGTTCGGTGACAAATTGTGGGTAGAACAGGGCAGAGTTATCATGCCAAGAAATGCTTTTCGAATCCATCTGTGACTGCGGAGGGAAGACATTTCGGTCGAAGTCGACCACTAAAGAATCATTGACGGGGCCGTTGAATGAATTTCCGTCTGCCAGAAAGTCTGCAGATAGATCCCTATCATCCGCTGCGGATGAAAGCTCTGACACACCGAAAGGTGAGAGTTGTTGTGTTGCCAAATGTGCTAGCGGCTCTCCCAAAGAATCTACAATTGCTCCTTGTCCGAGATACACGCCTAACTGCGAAGCTGGATGTCCTTTCAGGGCCGTTTGCGAGGAGGGAATTCCAAATTCGGGGTATGAAGTACCACCCAGAAAATTTAAAGGGGCGAAATCATCGCCCTGCTCGAAGAAGCGCGCATAAGTATGAGCGTCCATGTTGATTCCCATCAATTCGTGTGATTTTTTTTAATGGTA
Organism: Phialocephala sp. D728; assembly: GCA_003988865.1. NCBI lineage: Eukaryota > Fungi > Ascomycota > Leotiomycetes > Helotiales > Mollisiaceae > Phialocephala > Phialocephala sp. D728. The sequence continues at coordinate 328,393 of QYAJ01000025.1, read as the reverse complement.
TAGTACTTCAGAAGTAGCGGCCACGAGGTAGCGATGTTTGTGTACTGTGCTTATTTTCCATGATGCAGCTTCTTGTGTGTGCCGTGTCCCTCCTGACGTCGGCTACCCCACAGACTCTACCAAAATTGGACCAAGCCATCATATATTTCCATCAAAGCCAATGCATATTTGAAATAGAGAAGCGATTGCCATTATAGTCATCATCGTTTCTTCAGCCAGGCAATAGTGCAGCCTGCAAAAATAACCCTGTCCGAGAGTGTCTGCCTCCATCCCCGTGTGGACAATACCCCATTAGTAATGACCAATACCCCATGCACCAGCACGGTAGAACCGGCTCTAGTCTCCGAATCCAACAATTGCATGGTGGTTGCCAACCTTTTTACTCGGAGGTCTCTCCGTTAAGGTGCGATGTGCAAAGGCCAACCTCTCGTGTCACCCATGCATACCGAAGTGTGCCCCAAACATGAGTCGTTGGTTATCTTGTAATCTAATCAGATTTAGGAAAAATTTAGCACAACGATTTCGATCTCGAGCTTGGATCGAGTTCCCAAATATCACCAATCCGCATGTCTGGAAATTCCACCATAAGTATGGTCCTTGATAGGAGATCTGCGAGTAGTTCGAGAAGAACCGGATATCGGCTAGTAATTGCGGGGATCCTTGCCAAAGAGGGTAAGATCGTAGATTGGAAATCGATGGAATCTACCACTTGCCTTCTAATGCTGCAGGTGACACTCTGTTTGTCTGTACCAATGGTATGCCGTAGTGGATTGATAACCCCTGCTGGAGAAGCTGTGAACATGGATAATTACATCCATCGATCGGGCATGTTAAATATTTTCTGCAGCCACCAGCCAATATCATCAAGTTTCGGCTGCTGATACAGTAGTGATATATCTAGTGACTACTCTATAATCGATGACATCAGAGTCACATTCGCCATGCAATATTTCGGGGAGAGCAAAGCAAACTACTGATTCGTTGGCTGCCGTCACCATTTGCCACGGCTCTTTTTAAAAGCGGGCTTTGTTGTGCTTGTGCCACAGAGAGAATATTAGGTTCTCCAAAGTTCAAAAGTAGGATTCAAAAGAAGGCGATGGCATCGGAGGGATTGGCATATCATTTTAACTTCTAGATCAAGTGATCTAATTTGCCGTTGGACAATGGACTGAAGTTATCACATGAGCCAGGAATCTGTATGAAATGCGTAATTTGATATTCTCTCAACCTATCAATATCGCCAGGCCCTTTCTACCTTCCGAAATTGATTTTTGGGGTGTTGGGGGGGAGCGAAAGCACAAGCCATAGCATCGAGTTCTGCTGGGCTCACCGCCAGTGCTGACTCTGTCTGCATTGGTTTCCGTATCTCGATCCCTTTTGTGATCGAAGTGGCGTTTGAAGATTTTGGCTATTCGTTGAAGGCGATTTCAATGCGAGCAATGCGATCGTTTCACGAGCGGGAGACTCGTCTATTCCCCCAATTCTCCTGCAATATCCTGTGCGCCAGAACTCGAGGTTGTGGCAATCATTCCGACAGGCATAACCACTTCTGCTCCGCCATTTTTATCTTGCACAGCTGTATTGCCAGTGCTTTCTTAAGTCTGGGAGTGCATGTTCCTTCAAATTTCGCGTCTTATGGTCCCTGCAGGAGATTCGCAGATTGACCCTTCGATCTCTTCCAAAGCTCTTCCGTGTTATACAGTCTATCTTACTTCTGTAGCGCTGGAGCTCCGTATCGATGCAGATACAACTTATTCCACGATCTCTTATCAAGTTTCAACTTTGGTCCAGGCTGTCGAGGCTTTCGGCTTCGGAAATAGTAACCGTCCAATAGCGTTGTGACGTATGCTATCGTATTTTGAGAATTGGTGTATGTTGTGCTTGTTGGCTCGGAGTTAGAAGAAGCGATTGGCGTCATTGGCTGTGCCAGATGACGGTGTTGAAAACTTTTACGAAAATTTGAGATGGTCATCTGAGTAGTCAGACTCGGCAGATAGGTGATTATCAAGGTGTTGCCGTTTTCATCTAGGCGAACGGTATGGGTGGGGGGCATGTGGCGGTCCTATCATTGCATTAGAATGGCCTGGGGGAGATGGTATCGGTGCCGTAACCCGTCCTATCATATTCTTGAGCGTGAAGTGACTTGAGAAGACCATGATACTCGCAGTATTCTGGCTAGGTGTTATATCGCCACGATGGTGAAAGAACGGGTATTGGTTTTACCAATCGTGAGAGGCGAAGTTGGATTCTCGATAAGGACTTAGGGAACTCAGCCGTTCACACTGCTCTATGCTTCTTCGAATAACCGTTTTTGTGGCAAGAAATAGATAAATCCTGAACCTGACCATCACACAGAGCGGCGGAGGCGATAAAAGCAATCTCAAGTATACTCTGAGGCCGAAGGGTTTAGAAGAGTTGGTGGGAATGGAGCCAAAAGAGACGTGGAGTTGAATACAAGGTATGACGATGAATTCAAAACCTGTTGCTAGATCTCATCATATTGAAGTAATCCACATAAGGCGAAAGCCACTCGCTCATGTCTTCCTTCTGTACGAGGATTGATAAAAAGACAAGGAGATATGAGGAGATTCAGACGCGACCGCGAATGACTGGGGATGGTTTAGCGTCTGCTTCGGCTGTCGTGTCGTGATCTCTAGTCGCAAGAGAATATCCTCTCCCCTTGTGCTTGGGCTCCAATGCAGCGTTGCCAATATCGTAGCACACCCAGAATTTCTATCAAATTCTACAAGAAGTCTTTCTGCGAACTATCGATATCGATCTACGCCTCGATTCTACGAAATCTCCAATCCTACGACCGTTTTACGCCTTTTACAATCGATTATACGATGAGAGACGACTCCGCGACAACAGAGCATCGCTCCAAGCTGCTAGGCAGCCCGAAGTACACATACAATAGGTCTTCGTTTTCCTTGAACATCGAGAGCATCGAATACCACGGTTATATTAGGGGGTTGTTTATGGGTTGTGAAGTGAGGCTTGTGAATGATAGGGGAGGACCTAGATGCTGTCGTAAATGTCTACGGACTCCGCTACTTCATATTAGCGCCTTCACATCGTGGCTATCACGAGTTCCCTTGAGATCCAACTTAAGGAAGAGTGGAGAGGAGGTATTTGATGGGTACACCTCTAAGGTTGAATGCTTAAAGGGTAGGTGGGAGATAGTGTCTATTTCCTCTCCCTTGAAACGCTGAAGCTGGTGTCTCGATGGGCGTCTCTGGCTACAAATCATGATACGATGGGCAGAATACTGTTTTATTTAGTATTGTGCAAGGAGGGCATAAAGGAGCCACTCCTAAGGTTGGGCGTAGAAATGGGTCAGGAGATATCTTACGATTTAACTCATTAGGTCCCAGTCCTAGCCTTCTCTAGCTCCCTGGAATCAACCCTTACCACCACCAACACCCAAACAAACCAGTTTCAGCATCTGCGAATGTAGTTAAGCGATGTTGAGGGCTGATGTACGAACAAGAAAGCTTCCTATTTCGATATACGGGTTTGGACCTCATGCGACGCCACAATAACATCCCGAAGATACTCAGATTCACCTAATTTGAGGTTTCGAGAAGCCTGTCTATTAACATAAGCCCTTTGCATCCAGTATCATTTGGCCTAACAGAAATGCCGGACAACGCTCTTCCTCACTCTATGTTCTGCTACGGAGAATATGGATCTCCTAGGTCTTAGCATGTACTAGAGATGCTCCACCGATGCAGCGTCGCTTTACCAAGTTTGCGAAACACCTCTTTCCGAGCCATTACAACATGATGCCACTTACAGGATGACTGAAAACAGCAGTAGGACACTTCATAGCGAATACGTGCGAAATTGCCTGTATGGTGTTCCGAGAGACTGTTCCAGGAGCCTATTTCAGTCCACCCAGCTCTCCTTCTCTGCATGCACAAAAACGAACATCAACCCGTATACGACCAGCGAGATTCTCGAGCTACAAATTGTCTGACTTGTGGTTTATGGTAGGCTGCCGTCAGCCTTGCAATACAGCACATTCGAGACTTGGCTCATCATGTAAATTGTATCTAAGATAATGGGCTCAAATCTGAACATTAAGCGCGCTCCCTGCGCTGCTGAATATACCGGGGACTTCGATTTGTTCTTCAGTGAGGCCTATGAAGTTGTCAAGGTCCAAGTGTGAGGTCGAGCGATGCACTCTCGGCTTGATTTAGACTTTTTACTTGACATCCATCCATCGAACATAGTTATGCGATTTGGTCTAACATTGCTAATGTTTGCTGGTACAGAATGTTTCTCTATTCTCCAGTCAATTTTAAATATGTGGTATCATGTTTCCATGTACCAAACACGTCTTACAACCCTCCTATCTTAAGCAACGCGTTCCCTTCTTCTTCTTCTCCTACCTTTCAACCTTTGAACCTCTACATCAACTCAAACCAGCTAGTCCCCAAACTTCCCCTTCTTGCTCCTCCCATACATAACCAAAAACGCACACACCGTCAAGCACCACGCACACCCCATCAAGAGCTCTTTATCCCTACATCGCATTCGCACCACCCAACGACCAACTTTCCTCCACCTCCTCTCCACCCTCTCGTTTAATTCCCACCCCTCTCCTCCACCCTTCTCTCCCATCCCCGTCCCTCTACCCTCTCCTCCAAACCCAATTCTAACCCCTCTCCCTTCGCGCACCACAAAAAACCCAGCCCGTTCCCCCAACCCCAAAACCACAACCGCACCCGCTAACAACCCCGCCCCAAGAAACAACGCCCACTGAACCCTCAACCTCTTCTCCTCTGGGTGATGAAACGTCTCTCCTCGTACGGGGTAGAAACAGACGTAAACGGGTCGAGCGAGGTTATATGGTCCGGTAAAGGAGGAGAGGTTTGCGAGGCTGGTTAGGAGGGCTAAGAGGCCGCGACTAGGGATGAGTCCTCCTCGGGGATGGGTGGGTTTATTTTTATGTGGTGTGGAGGAGGAGGAGGAGGAGGAGGAGAGGTAGAGCAGCGGACAAATGAGAGCGAGGACGAGAGTAAAATTGTACCAAAGCGGAAGGATGTTTCGCTCGAATGCGAGGGGATCCATGGCTGCTTTCTCTTTCCATCACATATTACAATCCTCTCACTGATGTCGCCGTCGCTGTCGTTGAAAAAAGGGCTCGAATACCATACCTACTGTCGGTGGGAAAGGGGGGAGGACAACGCTACGCGGAAGTGGATTCCGGGCTAGGCAGCCGCAGCGCAATCATTCATGAATGGGTCCGGATTTGAGCTCCGAGTTGGTCGCTAAAGGATCCATCACTGCCCGACTGGAGAGGATGAAACAGAGTGCTGACATCACGTGAAGCAGCGGGGTCGCGGGTCACGCTTGCGCCCTCCCCGAAATGCCTCCCTAGTGCGCCACGCCACCCCACCATATTGGATATTGGCGCGGAACGAAACTCCGTCATCAACCACAGCAGTCCTTTTTCCTTTCAGCAGGGTACAAAATTTTTCTTCTCGCGCTGGTGAACAGATGGCAACGGCAATGCAGCACGGGAATTCTGCTTGCTTCTTCCATTGGACAACTCACATGTTGAACAGCTCTCTGTGTTGCCTTCATTTATCAGCACCACCTCGATGGATAATCCTCCCGCAGGACGTGGAGTGCTTTCGGCGATGGGAAGGCTCGGATGAGAGGTCCAAGTTTCTGTATCTCCGAAAAGGGTCTCGGGATGCAGCGCAGGAAGCACGAGTGTGACGTCCGAGAAGCACAAACAATAAACTCCGGACTATCTCCCACTATCTCCAGGGATGCTGCATCAGAGCAAGGTAGGTGGGGATAGTATTTGAATAGCTTCAGTGCTCGAGTTCCAGCTCCAATTCCATCTCCAGCACCAGTCACAGCTCCACAGCTCCACAGCTCCACAACCAGCTCTAGCTTTCAACTTCTGTTTTCCTTTTCTTGAATTGCAGCAGCTCAAACAAACTCAATACGCCTAATCTAACTATCACACGCCACACACCATACACTACGCACCGCACCCCACACTCCACCATGGCACCACAACTCCCTACCCGCAAGCTCGGCAAGAACGGGCCCCTCGTCCCGGCCCTAGGATTCGGCCTCATGGGCCTCTCCGCCTTCTACGGCGCTCCCGAACCCGACTCCGAGCGCTTTGCCGTCCTAGACCGCGCCTACGAGCTCGGCGAGACGTTCTGGGACAGCGCCGACATGTATCAAGACAGCGAAGACCTGGTAGGCAAATGGTTCAAGCGCACCGGAAAACGGGATGAGATCTTCCTCGCGACGAAGTTCGGGAATCGGATCGTGGAAGGGGATACACCGCAGAGGCTGGTCGATAGTAGTCCCGAGTATGTGAGGCAGGCGTGTGAGAAGAGCTTGAGGAGGTTGGGCACGGGGTGGATTGATTTGTATTATTGTCACCGCGTGGACCAGAAGACGCCGATTGAGAAGACGGTCGAGGCGATGGTGGAGTTGAAGAAGTGTGTTCCCATTCTCCATTTTCCCTATTTTACCTATTTCCCCTCTACCTATCATCCTCTTGGTTTCCAGGGAAGTTTATAAAAGCGAACGAGCGAAACTGACCTATGATACAGGGAGGGAAAGATCAAGTACCTCGGCCTCAGCGAAATCTCAGCTGATACCCTCCGTCGTGCCTGCAAAGTCCACCATATCGACGCCGTTCAGATCGAATACTCTCCATTCGCAATCGACATCGAACAACCAGATATCAACCTCCTAAAAACTTGCCGCGAGCTCGGCGTCGCGACAATCGCCTACTCACCTCTCGGACGGTTCGTTTCCCTCCCTTCCCTCTCTTCCTTCCTTCCCTCTCTCACCTCCCCTTTTAAGTACTTCATACTAACCAACCCTGTCCAGCGGTCTCCTAACCGGCGCCTACAAATCTCCCTCCGACTTCTCCGACTCGGATTTCCGCAAATTCATACCCCGCTTCTCCGCCGAGAATTTCCCCAAGAATATCAAGCTCGTCGACGGCCTCGTCTCGCTCGCGCAAAAGAAAGGCTGTACACCCGGTCAACTCACGCTCGCGTGGTTACTAGCCCAAGGAGAAGACATCATCCCGATCCCTGGGACGAAGAAGATCAAGTATCTGGAGGAGAATCTGGGGGCGTTGAAGGTGGAGTTGAGTGCGGAGGAGGAGAAGGAGATTAGGAAATTGGTGGAGGGCGCGGAGGTGCATGGGGAGAGGTATCCGCCGGGGATGGTGGGGTCTTTGTTTGCGAGTACGCCGGCGTTGGAGGCGTGAGGTCGTGGGCTGGAAGGGAGGAGGGTGGAAATGTGTAGGATAGCTGAAATGAATCGAAATGAGAGAAAATTGCTTGTGATTTGAAGACCTCCGTTTTTAGTAACTAATGTCTTGTGTACGACTTTCCGGATATGATCAGGAAGAGGATCGAAGTACATCATCACTGGATTGAAAAGCTCACGATGGGTTTCGAGAAATTCATTTCGATACAAAAAATACCAGTAAGAGCACGCAACAATCTTCCAACGATACCAACGAAATTTCGCGATGAAATGACATAAAGCTTTCATGCACCGTGGTCCTCACCCATCCCGTCTCATTCATGTAGGTGATCGCCAACAACAGCTCCACGAAAAACGAAAATGAAGATTACAACTTTGCATCTCATCTCATCTCATCTCATCTCATATTATTCAATCTTCTCTTATTACAGTTCTCATCATGTCTCTGAAATCTATTATAAACACATCAAAATAAACAACAAATAAAGCTCTTTAAGCTGCTCATTACTGACCGATGACCGATGACCTTTCTATATCACGCATCTCTGTGACGCGACTTGATTGCGACTTGATTGCTTACTGTAGTAGAGCTCACAAGCACCGTCGAGTTCGGAAGAATCGGATGGCGTGATCTTAAACAAGACGAGATTGCTAGCTGCTCAGAAGTAGGCACTATTCAATTGTGACGCATTCATTCATTTAATACAAATCTCCAAAATTAATAGAGCTAAATAATCGGATTAAAAGAAAAGAAAAGAAAAGAAAAGAAAAGAAGAGGAGAGGAGAGGAGAACATACGTCACGCAATATCGCTCATAAGAAAGATACAAGATGAGCGCGTCTCGGCTCACTTTCCGCATCTCGCTCGCACCACGTTCACGTTCCACATTCCACGTTCCTCATCCTCGGGCTGCCGATGTCTCACATGCAAGGTTTTCCCGGCGCCCAGGGAAATTTGGGCGCACTCAGGCCATGGCCCTCGTCATTGGCGGAATAATGACCGGCAGATCACCGAAGCCAGCGCCATGCCGCCAGGGCGACCCCGATATTCACATGAGGGAAATACGCAACCGCTTCCTCTCCTTCTTCCGTTGTATCTCTTGTACCTCTCATCAATCGTCGTCTTTCTCGCGCTGTGCAATTGCACGGTACGAGATACATATCTTGTGGGAGAAAATTGAGAAGAGAAAGAAGAGAAGGAAGGAAGGGATATTGAGATCGAGATCAATTGACGTGGAGTCAGAAGCGGGCTGATTGATCGGCGCTAGCACACTCATCGAAGCTCCAAGCTCCAAGCTCCAAGCTCCATCAGGTTTTTACTCCCCCGCTACCACCTCACCTCACCTCAAGCCAACAGCTCCAAACTCACCTCTCTCTCCCCCTCTTCCTCCTCCTCCTCCTCTCCTACTCCTCACACAACAATGGCCACCCGAAACCGCCTCGCCAAACCCCTCCTCTACACCACCACCGCCGCCCTCCTCGGCGGCACATTCCTCTACACCACCTACCGCCCCCGCAACATCCCCGGCTCCGACCCCGCCGTCGTCTCTCCGCCAGGCTACGGCGCAGGAGGCAGTTTCCGCCCTCCTCGATTCCCCAAAGTCAGGAGCCGCGCCGAACAAATCGCAGACCTCAAACGCAGCGGGGGAAGCCGAGGTGCGATTTCCGGCGCCTTTCAGACTACCGAGGACGCCGCGCCACAAAATGAGGGGGATATCTACGATCTGTTGATCATCGGCGGAGGGGCGACGGGCGCGGGGATTGCGCTGGATGCGGCGACGAGGGGATTGAAGGTTGCGGTCGTGGAGAGGGATGATTTTAGTAGTGGGACGAGCAGCAAGAGTACGAAGTTGGTGCATGGCGGGGTCAGGTATCTGGAGAAGGCGGTGTGGGAACTGGATTATAATCAGTATAAGTTGGTGAAGGAGGCGTTGCGGGAACGGAAGTACTTTTTGGATACGGCGCCGCATCTGTCCATGTGGTTGCCCATCATGCTGCCGTTGGATAAGTGGTGGAAGGCGCCATATTACTGGGCGGGAACCAAGACGTATGATTTTTTGGCCGGGTCTGAGGGCATTGAGACGTCGTATTTTTTGACGAGGAGTAAGGCGTTGGAGGCATTTCCGATGTTGAAGAAGGATAATTTGGTGGGGGCGTTGGTGTATTATGATGGAGCTCATAATGATTCGAGGATGAACGTCTCATTGGCAATGACTGCCGCATTATATGGGTCAACAGTTGTCAATCATATCGAGGTCACGGCTCTGGAAAAGGATCCCAATGGCAAGCTTTGCGGTGCACGAGTCAAGGATCTAATTCAAGGGAAGAATGGAAAAAAGGCAGACGAATTTACCATCCGAGCCAGAGGTATCATCAACGCAACAGGACCTTTCACAGACTCAATTCGAAAGATGGATGAGCAAGATGTCAAGGAGATTGTCGCTCCAAGTTCCGGTACACACGTTATTCTTCCTGGTTACTACAGCCCTCAGAAGATGGGTCTTATCGACCCAAAAACGTCCGACGGACGAGTAATCTTCTTCCTCCCCTGGCAAGGAAACACCATCGCCGGTACCACCGACTCCCCAACAACCATCTCCCACAATCCGCTCCCCAAAGAAGAAGAAATCGACTGGATTCTCTCCGAGATCCGCCACTACCTCTCCCCCGACATCAACGTCCGCCGCGGCGACGTCCTAGCTGCCTGGTCCGGCATCCGCCCCTTAGTCAAAGACCCCAAAGCCAAGAACACCGAATCCCTAGTCCGAAACCACCTCATCAACGTCTCTGATTCCGGTCTCTTGACCTGCGCTGGCGGGAAATGGACCACGTACCGCCAAATGGCCGAAGAAGCCGTCGACGAAGCGATCTCGCAGTTCAACCTCCAGCCCCAACCCTATCCCAACGCCCCGGACGTCAGCGGCACCGAGATGATCGACGACGGTAAACGTCTCGACGGCTCATGCCAGACGCATCAGGTGAAGTTAATCGGCGCACACGGCTTCTCCAAAACGCTCTTCATCAACCTCATCCAGCATTTCGGCGTCGAGACCGACGTCGCGAAACACCTGACGGAATCGTACGGTGATCGCGCCTGGACGGTCGCCGCGCTCAGCAATCCGACCGAAAAACGCTTCCCCGTCAGAGGCGAGCGGATTAGTCCGCTGTACCCGTTTATCGATGGCGAAGTCAGATATGCGGTCCGACACGAGTATGCGCAGACGGCGGTGGATGTACTGGCGAGGAGAACCAGATTGGCGTTTTTGAATGCGCAGGCGGCGCTGGAGGCGTTGCCGAAGGTTATTGATATTATGGCCGGAGAGCTGAAGTGGGATGGGAAGAGGAAGGAGGTGGAGTGGAGAGATAGTGAGTTTTTTTCCCTTTCTAAAGCTACATCTATTCCCGCTCTCCTTTCTTTTCATATAGTGGGGAGGGAGACGAGTTCCAGAACCCGTGATGGAGGAATTTCGATCGCCCAACCCCCCCCCCCCCCTTTTTTTTTTTTTTTTTTAAATGGGGGCAAGCCCCCAAACCCCCAGCCTCGCTGCGCTCGAAGATCGTAGATGGAGGAAAGGCCCTTTCAATCTTGCGTGACGAGCAGCGAGCATCGTATTCCTCCATTTCCTCCATTTCCCCACTTTGCCCCTCACTCAAAATTCTCTCCAGCCCACCATCCTCCTATCTTCAAAATAGTTTCTCCTCCCATCTCTTCCCTTCGCACAACTTAAAACTAACAATATACGTGCCTAGCCGTCGCATTTCTCGAATCCATGGGCCTCCCCAAATCCAAACTCAACGCAACAAGAAAACAAGTCGAGTCCGGAACCCTGTCTTTCAAAGATAGTATCGAGTATAAGATGTACTCGAGACATGATCAGCCGAACGATGAGTTGGAGAGCGATGTTAGGGGTAGTGTGGTGAGTTTGGGTGATGTCAATAGGAGGGGGGATCCGGGGTTGAGGAAGGGTGCTGGGGCTGAGAAATAAAGATGGTGTGTGTTAGATGAGTCCGACAATGATGGACCAACGGGCCAGAAGTATATGGATGAAAAAAACGAAAAAAAGAGGAAGAAAAAACTGCATCATCGAGGCGCGTGGGTTTGCTGGGTGGATGGATGGATGGATGAATGAATGGGCGTTCTTGTCCCCATTTGTCCTTGTTCTGTCTCTGTTTCTTCTTGTAAAAAAAAGTTTACTAGTGTACCTACGAGCCTACCCTTACGTTGAATGTGTGTGGCTAATCGATTGACCGATTAAGACTAAGGCTGATCTTGAGATTAAGGTTGAGGTAGGTCCTCACTACTCACTTCTCACTTCTCACTTCTCCATCCCACCTTTCTCAACCCACTTCTCTCCATCCCCGTTCTCTCTATCCTCGTTCTCTCTACCCTATCCCATCCCATCCCATCCCATCCCATCCCATCCCATCCCATCCATCCGTCTACGATTATTTGTCATGATAACACTATTTATTGTATGGCTGTATCGCTGCCTTGCTGCCATCCTCATCCTCATCCCCATCCTCATCCTCTGTTTTCAATCTTCCATCCCGTTTTATACTTATACTTTCGGTTCTACCACGCACTCTTCTTACACTCGTTTATTTACCAGACCGTGTTCTCTTCTGCTATGCTTTCTATCTTCATCCCTGTCCTTATCCTCTCATCCTCATCCACTCAGCCTGTCACCGTCATCCACTCATCCTCTCATCCTCATCCGCTCAGCCTGTCATCCTCATTCTCATCCTCTCATCCTCTCATCCTTATCCTCATCCCTATCCCTATCCTCACCCACTCAGCCTGTCAATCCGCCTCGCCTCGCCCCGCCCTACCCCGCCCTGCCCCACACAGCTCAAAACATTCAAGTGCTCTAGTGCTCAAGAACTAAATCAAATTTAAATCAAATTTAAATCAAATCCAACCCGTGTAAAAAAAGGCCTTTTTTTATAAAACAAAAAATACAAAAAAAAAACAAAAAAAAACAAAAAGAAGAAGAAGAAGAAGAAGAAGAAGAAGAAGCTTAGTCAAACATACGAAGTAAATGGCTTTTCAACCCACGCATGCAGTGTGCACTGTGTTTCTAACAATCCCGTCGAATGGTCTGAACAATCGTTTAGATTCGCTGAGATTTGCGTACGGTGTCGGAAGCCTACCGAGATGGAGATGGAGAGAGAGAGAGATAGATGGGAGAGGTAGATAGATAGGGGAGGAGGGGAGGATAACACGGCTAGACAGATAGACAGGCAGGCAGGCAGGCGGGCAATAAAAGGGCGCAGTGCGCATTAGAATAGCGGCGGCCAAAACAGATGGTGAGGACTGGCGGAGAGCCACCAACCAAAATTGCGTTTTATTATTTATTCATGAATCGTGATTTCTTTTGGTGCGTCGTGGTGCGTCGTCACTAAAGGAGGTTAGTTCGACGAAAAGGCATTTGGATACAATCTGTGCAATATCTAGATATCCATTTAAATATCTGTATATTTACATCTGTAAGTTTCATTGCCAGAGGTAATTTTCCCCACATATTCACACATCCAAGAACATAATTACTTCTTCCTTCTTCTCCTCAAGAATTACTTTTCATTCATTCCATTCTATTTAACTCATCTACATATTACAAATTATGTATTATAACAGCCACCCAACAACCGCAAAGGCAACTACAAGTGCGGTCCAGGATCCGGAAGCTACCCAGCGGGTAGCGCCGGAGGTGGTGATAGTAGAAGGCGTGGAAGTGGAGCCTGAAGCTGTCGTGCTACCGGAAGCTTGGCCAGCAGCAGAGGAACTGGCTGCGCTCGCTGCTGAGCTAGCTACTGATGCACCTACGGTGGAAGCGGTAACGCTGCTGGGTTTGGAAGGTAGGATAGGAGAGCCTGAAATTGTTGTCACAGGAGTAGAGGCAGAGATGGCCCCGGAAGTTGGTGTGTTGATACTCGCTGATGATAGGCCAGAAGCGAGAGATGTTTCGATAGAGCTGGTGGGGTAAGGTGTGGAGTGTGGAGAACTAAGGATCGTCAATATGAATATTTCTAAGGTTCTAGAGATAAGAGACGAGGGGATGGACGTACAGTGAAACGCTTGAAACGGCATGGGTGATTGTGCAAGGACAATTCGTTATCGTGAGCGTAGTTGCCTGTATTCTACATTAGTTCTCATTTACAAGTAAATCAGGGGAAGAAACTCACCTGAGTCACGGTATAAGTGCTAGATCCCTGCGTGAAAGTCGTAGCACCGGGGCAATATGTCGTATAAGCCGTTACAACCTCTGTCGTATAGGAAACACCACCCGTAGCCGTGGCGTTGTATCCACCAGACGAGATGCTGGTAGTCGTTGAATTATATCCACCTGCGGGGATGCTGGTAGATGTAGGCTTCTGGCTAGAAGTTGAAGAGGTGGAGTTCGAGGATGATGAGCAAGTGGCGTTCGGACGCTTGAGCAACAACAACTCGTCTCCAGGAGTGCCATCGCCGCCTTCGATGAACGTGAATGTAATTGCTGATTCGTTGATGAATCTGATTTTGCTGAAGCCGTAGTGTTCGAAGTCAAGAACTGCAGTGAGCGGCAAGGTGCTTTCACCAGCGTCCAAGGTGCTGTGACTCTCGATGTTGCCCGCCATGCCGTTGACGATATGGGTCATGGATTTGCCCGGGTTGGTGTAGTAGGTATTATTGTTCACAATAGATGCCTCGTCGATTGTGCCGTTGAAACCCATGGGCCACATACGTTCGTACCTACACAAAGATTGCAATGTCAGCACGCCGCTTCAAGATGATACCGGGAAGAGTTCTTAAGATGTATCTCATAAGATATTGAGACTCGAATGGGCTTTGAGTGAGTCCAGCTTCAAAAGGGCCTTGAAATGGGCATTGCTCTGCGAAACTGCACACGTACCAATGGATGTGACTGCATTTGTTAGCACAGAACTGGAATATTCGTGGAGGAACTTTACCCAGAAAGATATGCATCGACTTCGTATTCAAGCAAGAGCGCTTCAAAAGCTGTTCGGATATACTTCTGATACGACGAGACCTGAGAGCTGTACATAGGTCTGTGAGTCATAGCAATGACCCAAGGTGTCTTGCATCGATCGATACTGGCAAGATCCTTTTGTAGCCATTGGTACTGAGCATAGGTCTTGGAGTCCTTGTAATTGCCTACACCACCAAATGGTCCAGCGTCCGTAATAAAAGTTTCATTTTCCTTGGGGTGAGTCTCATTGCCTTTAAGGTCACGGGCAAATGGCCACTCAGGACTGTTGGCGAAGTCGGTCTCGCCATCGAATGAGATGAAGTGAGCCATGCCAAAATCAAACGAATACCACATGTTACCAACACCTCCGGTCTCACCTCCTGGCATACGGAAACGATGCTGATATGCAGTGAAGTTTCTATCGCATATTAGAAGGGTTTAAAAAATGGTCAGAAAACACATACCTCTGCGAGGGCGGGCAGCTGTAGTAGCTGAGCTCTGATTCAGGTGCTGTTCCATTTGTGACATTGTTGTTTAGGTAAGCCGTCAAGATGTTACCAGGCCCATCAAACTCGCCGCAGGAAGCTTCATGGTTTCCAGGAAGGACCATATACGGCACCTTGGCAGTAATGTTGTTAATCCATTGTTGCCAGAGATCCCAATTAGACTCGTACAAGACGCTCATATCGCCACCCTGGGGACCTCCTTGATTGGCGATCTCGCCTTCAGGGAGTGGGACCTCATACTCGGCCGGGATGGGGAAACCGCCAGGTAGCTCGGTTGAAGTCCCATTATAGCAGACTGGCCAATCATCCTCGCAAGGAAGGATACCCGAATACCAGTCATCAGCATAACTGAGATCACCACCATGCCAAGCGAAAACCGCGCCCTCATCAACCGCTTTAATAAGTTGCTTATATGTGCCACCAGCATTCGTGTAACCCATATCATTGAGAACAGCGATCGAGAATTCTTTCGAATCACCAACCTCACGAGCTGTTGTGAAACTCAAGACATCCGAGGCCGTGGTACCATTGGCTGCGGTGATTCGGTAATAATACGTCGTATCCGGCTTCAATCCACTGATCTGAACTTCGTGAAAAAATTGACTGCATTGGGTCACTGCAGCGATCAGCGAGCAAGGTGGGGTCCGATCATAGCTGGATTGTAAGTCAGCGTGCTAGTCTCATCACAACAATTAAAAATCATAGCAATTTTGCAATACATACGTGTGAGAGTAACCGCTTGCTTGGTAGTCCAGGTCGGTCGCAGACGTTCCCCATTGAACCAGAGGGGCCACACCAAGGCCGAATGGGGTCTGGTAGTGGATGCTCATGCCCTGTGGAATATACGACAACGCGATCACATTGACATTATTTGTAGGGTTGGAACTCGCCGGCTGGACCGCAGGAGCCTCGACCAGACGAGGAAACCCTTTCCCATTGCCATTCACTGTCGGATTGACCCAATCCGCAACCGGCAGTGCTGGGCCAGTGTACGGGAAACTTTCGTCGACAGTTGGGGCTGCGTGAACAGCTGCAGCGGAGAGCGCTCCGAGCAGTGCAGAAGCTGTGGCTCCCTTCATGCTTGCGATTGGAGACGGAGATGTGTGCCCTTGAACAACGACGCAAAATCGACTTCGTAACTGGGCATGACATCTTTATACAGCAAGCCGTTGGAGGAGAGGCGTTGCGCTGCATAGGGAAGGTTCCCCACCATTCTGATCGCCAGCCGTGCTTGGCCATGCTTGTTCGTCCGAAGCATCTGCACGTGGATATCGGTGATGTCCTGTATTGGAGGAGACGTCCCGGGGGCGGCTCGAACGGGAGGACAAGTCAGGGCAGACAGGCTTAGGAAGCTTCTTTCGCCTCCCAACAGCGCGGCGCCCTGCAGTAGTGTCGCGAAGATACTTGGTGTTGTTGGTAAAGCAGACGCGCTGATTTGATGGGCTGCAGGCAAGCTATCCAGAGTAGGTAGGTAGCTGTAATATTAGCCCTGGAAGCCTGCATCCTGGGATCTGCAGGCATCTCGTACCTTTGAAAGTGCTGCCCCACGTGAGAGGTTGACTGGGTATGGGAGCTGCTGAAAGCTGAAATGAAGCATCTATTCTCGACGGAAATTGCTCACTTGAATCTCCTGCCAGAACTGACGAAGTAGAATCCACATTGGGCTTGAAAACGAAGACAGCGTTACCGTATATTTGATTGAAGTGAAATGAAGTGTGAATGTTGAGAAAGAAATGAAAGATGCTGGACGGTCGGCTCCGCCTGGGACACGGGTGCGCTAAGCTCGAAGTGGCAGGAGCCTGAACGGTCCTTATCTTTCGCTAATCTGGCTTCTAGAAGGGTGTTTACGGGGCCATCATAGGCTTGTGCGCTGAAGTCTAGTGATTGGTATCCTGTGATTGTCGGTGATTGCCCCTCTATATTTTTGCCTGGGCGCCACTTTGTTTAGTGGCCAAAGACCAAAGACTTGGCCTCTCTGCACATACCAACCACAAATAGAATGACCACCGGAATCTAGTGACTTTAATTGCTCTCAGCTTTAGTCACATAAAGTATATGAGAAAAGGCGTATCTCGTAAATAGGTCAGGGGTTTTGAACAGCAAAGGCAACCGGCTCAACCAGTACATACGCACGCACTCACCATCAGCTGCATCACCTTGCCTCAAGTCTTCAAGTTTGAATAGATGTTGTCTTCCTAAATTTTTCAGGCACCAAATGCCAAAAGAGTATCAATAGAAAACACGAGACTGCTCATTACCAAGCAAAAGTTCTCACTCTCTCCTCTCTGCCCCCAGTTTGATTCATCTGTGCCTTTTGACACTTGACTTTGACATAACGATCTGAAATATGGTAGTCCATCTCTGTCAACCGCACCCTATCCTCCTCCAGCACTACCCGAATCTTCTTTTCCGCCATCTCGACCTTCTCCGTACTTTTGCCGCTCGCGTAGCTGTTCCCGACGATGTCTACCAATTTCTCCTCCGTAGCGTAGTCAAAGTCTTCTTTGAGTTCTCTTTTCAATGTCTGATCAACCGCGTCCACATCCCCGACATCATCTCCCCTCTTAAGTTTGATTTTCACGTCATCCATAGCCTGCGTTGGAGTCTGGTCGGCAAACCTCACCTCATTTCTCATGAGCTCTTTCTTAATCCTGTCCTTAGCAGCTTTTAAACTGGACGGAGGAGGTGCGAACGCCTCCTCCTCACACTCAATAATCCAACTCCCAATCCTCGCACATATCAACCCATCCCACATTCCCTCCTGTCTAGGACTAGAGAACAGCAAGGCGACAGCCTCTCTTCTCACCGCCGAATCCCTACACTTAGTCGCCGTCAGATGCAATGGCAGCACAATCCCCACATCGAAAGTAAATATTGGATTCTTTGGCAATTGCGTGCATTCCTGAGACTGAAGAAGGGTCCTGCATGTACGGAGTATGTATCGAAAGTCTTCAAGCTGAAAATCGAAGATCATTTCCGAGTCGTAGGTGATGGATCGTAGGAGGAGGATAGTGCATTTGATGTAGAGTGATAGGACGAGAGCGGCTGGATTGATGACTGTGCCGGTCTTGGAGATAGCGGAGGTTAAGTAGGGTGCGAAAGCTGCTTCGAATACAGCAATTTTCTTTATGAAAGAGAGGAATTGGCTTGCGATTCTGTTTCTGGATTCTGAATTGGAGGGATCGTGTGCTCGATCGAAAAGCGTCCGGCGACAAAGTTGCAATGTTCTGCCCATGAGGAAGTCCCAGTATTGGTGTGCGCTCTCAAAATCTGGAAAGGTGATGGTGGGAGGAGAAAATTCGTATGTGTGATATACGTCCCATATCAAGGGGGGAGTATCGGGCGTCATGCCAAAGAAGAGCCTTTGTCCATCGAAACGGATGAGGTTTCGGATAATGATTTCTTCGATAAAAAGGTCTTTGTTGCAGATGGAAGGAGCTGGGTCTTGTTGAACAGCTCTATCCTCAGCCGTTTTATTAAGGGTTAGACGGCTCCTAAGTGGATTAGTTGCATTATTGTCTTGTGATCTCTCCCCTCGAAGCATCTGAGATCGAGCGCTAGATTTGCTGAGGCAAAATTCTCGTAGTAGGC
Organism: Phialocephala sp. D728; assembly: GCA_003988865.1. Taxonomy (NCBI): domain Eukaryota; kingdom Fungi; phylum Ascomycota; class Leotiomycetes; order Helotiales; family Mollisiaceae; genus Phialocephala; species Phialocephala sp. D728. The sequence continues at coordinate 310,066 of QYAJ01000025.1, read as the reverse complement.
CGAGACCTACATTTAAGTGCCGGAAGCTAGCTGCTTCATTTCCTAAGAAAGTCTCGAAACAAATAAACAGAATACATGTTATAAGTGCGATCCTGTGATGTAGGCCGTTCGAGGAGGTCATATATTCCTGCGCGGCCTGAATTGCCTTGTTATATTGGTACATAGCGTACGTATAGTGCTGAGGATGAAGTCTCTTGATGACAATAACTCGTTGTGACGAGCTTGGACTATTCTCCAAGCTTTTGTTGAGTGCTCCCAATGCAATGATAGCACGCCGTACTGCGGGGACAGTATGACTCTCCTGAACAACGAGTTCGGCCCAGAAGGATTTATCGAAGTAGCCGGGTAATTTGCTCGCGGTATGCTCAAGGTACCAGTGTAGGGTGATATCATCTGACACCTCAGGCTTTTGAGACTCCTCAAAACCGGCTACCTTGGGAGAAGACCCAAATGTTTCTTTTTCCATGGGATATAAATCCTCAGATGATTGGTCATCGCTCAAGATGGATGATGGGGTGTGAAAAGGTTGCGGAGTCCCATTGGCCATATTGTGGGTAGTAACAAATCCGATGAAGCTGTAAGCTGGATTTGGTGGGAGTAAATCCCAGACAATGACTGGTACCCGAAGAAGCAAGAGAGTAGAGAAACTGCCATAGATCCCTTCGATCTTGATGTCCTTCGCGGCAGACGGGAGCTGACGAAGTAGACACTCTTTCCATGCCTGTAGGTCTAGCTCATGTTTATCTAGCCTTATAGCAAGAAGAATCTGTGGGCACTTGATGACTTCGTTTGCAGACCTTTTTCTTTTCCGAGGATTCGGTTGTGGGGCGACGGGTGGATGAGAGTTCGGCGCGTTGAGAGGGCCAAATGCGATGCTTCGGCGTGGCTCAGTCTCGCAGAGTAGACCGTATATTGGCGTCCGTCGACGTTGAAGCTCGCATTTCAGCCTACCTGCTTCATCTTCGCTGAATTTTCCCTTCTCATCTTTCAAAAATGATGGCATCCAGCACTTGAGACGATTGAGCACACGCGCGTGAAGTTCTGCAACAGAGATCAGAGGTCCTTTAGATGCCGCAGCAAGCATTTCCGTAAGTGCGTTGCTGAACGAATGTTCGCAGACTTCGGGTGCAATAGTCTCATAGCCACAAGCAGCGATGACTTCGGTAACACTTTTATGGCCTCGGTGTGAAGACGAAGTAGCCGTAGCAGCGGAATTGCAACAGTCATACAAAAATAATACATCGGCGTCGGCTTCCTCGAACTTAGACTGAATTCCTCTTGAAGGCAGCGACGCCGATTTACCCTGACGATTCCTGTAGATTTATTTGAACGTGAGCTACGTGACGATTTTAGTGGTTAATACAAATTTAGCTTGACTTACGCAAACCAAGTCGGTCCTTCATTCGAATGAATACCTATTCTACCGTGACCAGCGTAATAGAGAATAAAGAGGGTCTCAGTACCATCCTGATCGAGAAAGTCCAGGACCCGACGCGTGAGAGCTTTGTCGGGTTTCTGACTGGGGATATCATACAACTCCACTGCATAGTGATACAAGTCTTCGAAGACATGTTGCAAGTCTTTCAATTCGGTTTCAACTCCTAGGTCATCATCGGCCCACCTCAGCAATAAAACATTGACCTTGGTGTACCTCATCTGGTGTCGTCGCGACCATCCTGCTTTTACCGCCTTCTCGAGATCTGACGCAAGGTATGCAATGTCGGGAACATGCTCTGCGGCTAAGGATATGTCATGCGTTTTCGGAGCCAGGCAGATAAATCCATCCATAGCAACATCGTGCTGAAAATCCTAAGTCAGCGAGGGTATTGGGAATGCAGTACTGATATGCTCCCACCTCAGTCCCAGATTGAGCGCGGCCTTGAGCCTCAGGCTCGATAGTGACGGTCTTCGCTCTCGACATGAATCCTAGCTTGGTCCCGAATATTCAATATTTACCATCAAAGCTGAGCGATGGGGCAGAACAAAAACCTGGCTTTTCTCTCCAGCCTTGAGTTAGCTCAACCTCCACACCGGTGAGTGCTTCGGGCCACTTGCAGAGTTCGGCGGTCTCGGTAACAGTCACGTGTAGAGCGCGGCACGGGTGGGTATGGGCACCCATTTGGCAAAATAAACTACCCATGGGTGGGTAGAGTAATGGGTACAGTTTTGAGAGGTCTACCCACTA